>OY747715.1:40335238-40340238 GCA_963556495.2 Valencia hispanica
CATACCTTGATAATTGATTAATTAAACTGCTCTGCTTTTTCTTGGGAACTGTGTGTTCTTAGTTCTTTTTAAATACTTTAGAGAAATTTGTCTCTCAGGCAGACGGCTCACAGTCGCCTTTGACATGCAAAGCATTTAAAATTGAATATGTCAGTGTTTCAGCAGCAGCAGCAGAATGATGGTAAAGTAAGGTTCACTTTGAACTGCTAGAGAAAAACAAAAGAAAACAAATTTAAATGCCCTTTGGGCTGATGGCTAAAGCTGATATACAGTAAAGGTTGGGATGGGTCCTGGTGTCTGATCAGACTTGTTAACAACCTGCGACTGAAGTGCAGATGTCTCCTTTTCAAGCATGTCCAGCCGATGTTTAATTCAGGACAACATTCTGCAAGCTTTGAGTAAAAAAAAAAAAAAGCTTATGAAAATGTGAAGTGGTTGCTTATTTGCAGTGGATAAAAACAACGGACACAGTCCTTGTTTTGTGATCTAAGAAAAGAAAAGCATGCTAAGTTGTTTCATCACTTTCTTTCTACAATGTGGATTTTTTTTTCTCTATAGAAAATAGAAACCTGCAATAACGACGTTGCATGATCGTGCACACCCTCGAAATTAAAGCCTCTTTTGGTTTAATTGCAGCAGTCAGTTTGCTTTTATATGAATCTATCAGCATGTCACATCTTGACTTTACAAAAGTTCTCCAGAGTTGTGAGGACATCTCTTGTCCACAGCCCTCTTCAGGTGAAACCACTACCTTTCTGTCAGATACAGTTCTGGACTCTGGCTAATCCGTTCCAAAAATGAATTTAAAAAAAGAGATCCTTCCTCATCTTCAGCTTTTTAACACACACTTGAAGGTTTTGGATCAAAACTGACTACTGTTATGACTGTATATAAATCGAACCACTTTGTGAAGAAGCTCTGTTCCATCTAAAGAGGTAGGTCAAAATGTTGACTTGAACAGTAAAGTTGTAACTGATAAGATTATGCACATAATAAATATTTGTACAATGCTTAAATAATATCCTGTGAATCATAAAAAATGAAAATATTGCTTAACAGCAGGCATCTTGGGTGGAGGAGTGTAAGCCCTGAGCATAGTGGTGCCAGCACCGTGTTTCATGTTAGGACGGTGCAGACAGCTTACAACTACAACTCAAAAGTTTAACTATATGCAAAATACAGTTGTTGTTTTTTAGCTTTATATTTAAGCAAGTTACAACATTTCTGAAGATGCATGTGAAATATACAATCAGAAATGCTTCAGTAGGCTTCTCTTCATGGATGTTTTGACTCGCTGTGTTGCCAAAAGAAAAGCAACATCTTCATCTTTCTAACAGACCCTTAAAGGTTTGAGGTTATAAATGAGTGATATTTACAACCTTTCATAGGCGCCTTGGCAAAAACCTAGTTGAAGAAAAAATGTCAGTGTTATTGCTAAAATACAAAGAGACACATTAGGAGCATATTTCTTTTCAACATTTATCAGATAAAATACTTTTTATTTACAGATTAAGTAGAGATTGAACCGGAAAATAAATACCAAACACAGCATTAAGCAATAAAACTTGACAATTACAATTTCTACCTTGTAAAAGGTAAACCCATGCGAGTCAAAAGTTTTCCTTAAAATGAGACATATTGTACATGGGAGTGTAACCCCAGAGCATGATGCTGCCTCCCCCATGTTTCTGCTTGTGTATTGTGTTCTTTTGTTGGTGCACAATTTTGTTTCTGCATCAAACTTAGTTTTTGGAAAGCTCAGCAGAAAACAGCTTTTTTTAAATTAAAAAAGTGGGACGTTTTTGAGAATGTCGGTAAATGAGTTAATGCTTTAGACACTTCTTCGGGTGATCTTCCTTTTCGATTTAGTTCCATATGTAATATTTTTCCTCTGCTTAAGCTTTTCTTTCAAGTTTCTGCTTGAACTGTGTTGCTGAAAAATGAAATCTGTCTTCATCTTCAGCTTTTTACCAGAGTCTTGGTATTTTAACTGTACATCATTTCATCCACCCTGACAAAAACCCTGCTTCATCTGAAGAAAGGTAACTCCACAGCATGATGCTGCTACTACAACAATTAACAGTGGGTATGGTGTTTCTTCAGGAATGGAGAGGTTTTTTTTGCTCCTGACATATTCTCCAAAATGTGGCCTTAAAGTTCAGCTTCAATTTTTTATGTTCTAATTAAATAACTGAGAACATACTGAAGATCTTGTGAAGTACAAAATCACTTCACTCCAAATGCACTTCAGAGACTTGGTAGTGCTTCACTGCTACGCTTCATGTAACACAAAAGCAACAGATTTTTTTTTCTCTGTGCCTACTCTACCCTCTCTCTTTTCTCTTCTTTCAGTTTTAGGCTTTTTTATCCAACAAGTTGATGATGTAAAGCAGGAAAAACTCAATCCTTCAGTGAATGCAAATTTGGATCAAAATTGGAGCTTTCCTGTGTTTGGCATTTCGTCTCAGTCCTCATTTGATCAGGAGCAAGACTCTGTGTTTAGGCTGAACTGCTCCCTCTTATTTGTGCCAGCTTTTCCAGCCTCTATTAAGAGACAAGCTGCGGTGATGAGGACCATCGGATGGCTTTGGTGTTGTGTTTGTGATTCATAAACTGCACGATTCAGACGTGCTTACATCAGCTCACTGGTGTCTCTGGAGGGACTGAGTTGAGTTTCTAAGGATGTTGGAGGGAGGAAAAAATGACGTTTATGGAAAAAAATCCCAACAGTAGTTTCATCTTCTAGCTTATCTTCTCAATGACCCGCTCAGCCCAGTCAGCCCAACTCCACGTCTTGCACGAAGCTTGATGAATCTGTCAGTCGTGTTTCATGGGAGGGAGTATACGTGTCATACCATGGTGGTGAAAGCCTTTGACATGCAAAGAGGATGAATCCAAACCTCCAAAGCATATCCAGTGTAGACTGATGTGTTGAGTCTGAGAAGTGGGTGTGGGGGGCAGCACAGCTCCATAAGAATGCACCTATTTCCATGCGAGTCTATCTTCAAGCCAGGAGTCCATTACCAGCTCAATGGGCTCCCAGATTGCCGTTGCTGCAGCACAAGGCTGTCAGCTTTAGGAACTCACAGCTGGCAGCTCTGCTCAGGAGGGGGCCGGTGGAGAATCTCGGGTCAGGGCAGGACAGCCTGTGCAGGTGTGAACTATCATACCAGAGATGGAACCAATCTTTGCACGGCATCTCCAAGTCAAGGCCCGGGTCAAATCCAAGCCTTTAATAAAGAGATTAAGTCTCAGTGATTCCCAGTAAATATTTTATATTTAACTTGTCGTTTTTTTTATATGAAAAATATTTCATAAAACATGTCTTCCTTAGAGCCTTGTGGATGTCAAAAGACATATGAGTTTTCATGTTCTTCATTTAGTAATCCCTTGGTAACATTGGTCTTTTTCTTTTTAAAACAAGCTATAAATTAAAATCATTAGATAAATAATATTGAATGTATTATATGTATGTTAATACAATTGAAATCTGTCAGAACTAGAAAACAATTTAATTGTCTGTCTGTCTAATAAATCTAAAGTGTACTCAAAATTTCATGTACTGTATCACAGTTGTGCAAAATTAAAATGTCAAAAAGAAAAACGCACTGTAAACATATCTTTGCATTAAAAAAACATCCACAGAAACATAAAAATGTTTATCTTTAGTAGAGGTTTAGTATACAGTAGTTTCTAACCACTTAAGTCTCAGAAGAGCCTTAAAAAAGGAGTGTTGTAAAGCCTGGGGCCTTCCTAAACACTTAAAAACAGGATTAGCCTGTAAAGTTTATGTATTAAGTATTTTTTCCATTACTCAAATAATCTAAAAGTCTGCTGTTCCTATAAATACAGTTAAATCAAATGTATATGCTTGCGAAATGAAAACTGTTTATTTAAAACATTTAAAATAAATTGTACCTACAGAAACAGATCCCTTTGCTTCTGGAGTGCTCATGATTGAAATTAGATCTGGGTTTTTTGTACCTTTTTACAGTGCAGTCTGACCATTGTTGACTTCCCAAACACATTAAATATTCTGTTACTAAATGCAAACAAATAAAAGGCCTTTGTTGTATTTCTTTTTGTTATACATTAGTTTTAATTTGCCATAATTTGATCACTTTGTACCCCTGACAGATTTAGATTGAAAGTAATTCTTTAATTTTACCTCCTGACTGGAAGTAATATTCACTTTTTTTATTGACTAAGGTCAGTTCTGACCTTAATCTGAGGAGGTAGCTAAAGATTAGGGTGATTGCAAGGAGACCTTCCAAACTCAAAGAGTTAAGACTCTTTTCATTCAATTATTTATTCTCCTGGCAGATTTACATTTCAAATTATTTTAATTCAACCAGAAGTAGGAAGAAGGAGAGAAATCCTTTTAAACATAAAAGCACAGTAAAATGAGTTTGTTTTGGGGGAAAGAATCCACAATTTACCTGTTTTAATTTACATATTATTAAAAAGTGGAATGCCCAAAAATACATTAAAATTTATAAATGTATTCTCTGTTTTTAAAAGTCAGGGGGAAAATCCTACATTATCTACAAAATGTAATGTCCCTAAAACAGGCCGTACAGCAAAAGTGTTTTGGTTGGCTGCAGAAAGCCTTTAACTCATGCAGACATGGTGTTAGTCAGTCGGGCATTGCTCGAATTCTGCTCCAAAGGTTTTTCTATGAATTGGTAAGAAAATTCATAGTTTTGTCTTCTCTGTCAGCACACCAATAGCATCATACATTCATGCATGGCGCCGTTCTTTATCTTTAAAAGCTTGAAGTGCTCCTGAACTTTAAATCCCTTCAGCCTTTGAAAGAGTTGGACGACTTTTGTAACCTGGATAATTCGTTACCAAAGCCAGTGTTTATCCACCGTGATTGTTCTGATGTTACATCTCGGATGAAGCTGACCAATGAGCGACACTGAACTTGATGACATATAGCAGGCAAACTTGCGGGACACCTACAGACTGGAGCCAGTGCAGCGCAGGGAAGCAAAGCA
>OY747715.1:40967738-41260238 GCA_963556495.2 Valencia hispanica
TTCAGTCTTCAATCTGCCTGTCCACTCTCACTCATCCTCCTGAGCATCCCACATTCCCCCAGGACCACCTCTGTGTGGCAATCCTCCGGTACACGCCTCCTCCGACCCCCTCAGTGTGGAAATCCAGCATCGCTGCAAGTAAGGCACTAACTTTCTGGCGCTCTTTCGGCACATTGTCTTCCACTCACCTTCCTCTCCTCTAGTCTCCAGTGGTGGCACAACCTCCCAGTCCGGTCCCAGGAGTTTCCCTCCGAGTCCTCCGAGCTTCCAAGGTTTCCTCCTAAGATAAATAAATAATCACTCTAATACCAACCTCTGAGTCCCTAAGTCGTTCTTGTGTCTGCACTAGAGTCCTGAAGCTGAAAACATGACAGTTGAATTGAATTCAGTTTTTGTGAGTGCTTGACTTAAAGTTGTTCATTAAGGAATAGCATAAAATGGCCAGGGCTGCTCTTAAAAATATACATTTTCTACCTTTTTTTGATATCGAACCGTTTGACTTTTCTTTTTATTGATATGCCCTTTTTCTCTATCGTCCATCCCTAGTAAATACACATATTTTCCATATTTCTAGCTAAACATGATTATCTTTAATGAACAGATTCTCTAAACACAGTTTCAGGTTGAGTCATTTTAGGATTTAAGCATAGCTTTCTGCAGACTGTAGCAGACTCTGATGCAGTTTGAAGCCAAGTCAGCCTCCAAGTCATAGGCCATACTCCTCAGATGGTGAAAGGATGGGGTGCCAATTCCAAACTGGGAGCCAAATGGTGCCCTATTTGGATGACTTCTGCTTTACACTGTCAATTTAACCGGTAATCTACAGCTCAGCCTTCATCTGTGTCATGAACTGATAATGACAGAGTAAAAAGTTTAGTTCATTCTACCAAAATTGCTGTCAAGCGTGTTTGAGAGAGATTTTTTTCTTTGATAATTTTTGCTATAAATCGCTGATTCTCATGCTTTGTGAATGGAAAGGACACGAAATCCACAACTTACAAGACATGCAAAAACTACAAATGAGAAGGAGCCAAAAAGACCAGGATAGTGAACAGGAGAATCCAACAAAGGGCAACTGAAAGAGATTACTGGAGTGAGGAGCAGGTGAGTGTATTTGACCAAATCCTTTGCAGCAATAAGGGGACAATAACTGGATCTACTTTTCAGTTCAGTTTATTTATATAGCGCCAATTCACAACAGATGTCATCTCAAGGCACTTAAGAAGTTATTTCAATACATTTATACAAACATTCCAATCAGTTAAAAAGTTTCCTATTTAAGGAATCCCAGCAGATTGCGTCAGTCATTGGCGTGAGGTTGGGCAGATTTCCAACCACAGCAATCCTTCAGCAATCCCTCATACTGAGCAAGCATGTAGCGACAGTGGAGAGGAAAAACTCCCCTTTAACAGGAAGAAACCTCCAACAGAACCAGGCTCAGTAGGAGCGGCCATCTGCCACGACCGTCTGGGGGTTTCAGAAGACAGAGCAGAGACACAGAAGGAACAGAAGAACTGATATAAGAGAACTTTCTATGTTACAGAAAGTAAAAAGTTGATAACAGGACACAGTGGATGTTCAGTTACTGGGAGGATCATCCCAGTCGATGCCCCCCGTCCAACAGGGCATTGCAGCCAAGCAGGATACCAGACCAGGTATATCTTCTATTTTCTCTTCTACTACTCTCCAATTGCATTATTTGCTGTTATTTCAACTGTTAACTTTATGTTTTCTCTCCGTGTCTTTCTCTCTATAGAAGCTACACATGGTCTGGCATCCTCCTCAGCTGTGATGCCTTGTTGGAGGGGGGGCATCGTCTGGGAAGATGTCCAAGAAACTGAACGTTCTCCCTCTCCTGTTATCAACTTTTTATTTTCTTCATAGAAAGTACTCCTAAACCACTTCTTCTGTACTTTTTGTGTCTCTGCTCTGTCTTCTCAAACCCCCAGTCGGTCGTAGCAGATGACCACTGATACGTTTTGGTCCTGTTAAAGGTGAGTTTTTCCTCACCAATGACACTACTGTACATGCTTTCTCAGTATGAGGGATTGCTGTAAAGTCAACCACACTAAGCAAGCGACTGTCTACTTTCGCTACGTGTTTGTTCAGGAGGAGTGAATGCTGCAAGTCAATGACTCAATGTAATCTGCTGGGTTTCCTTAGATAGAAAGCTTTTTAACTGATTGGAATAATGAACTGAAGGATTAATTGGAATGCATGTATGATTAATTTGAAATGACGTTTATTGTAAAGATGACATGTGTTGTGAATTGGCGCTATATAAATAAACTGAATTGAATTGAAAATGACACAATATATACACAAAAAAAAACACTGCCTTTCATTTCGATGGCGTATGAAGACACAGTGTAATAGCTCATTGGTCCGCCTTATATGCATTTGCCACTGTGGCATACAAAGATTGATTAACATAAATCAGGCAGCAACAGATTCTGCAATGTGATAGTCATCCAATGCTTCACTCACCTCGGCATGCATAAGATACTGGAATCTCTTTCCCAGATGGTCAGCTGATCTTTAAAAAGGAGGTTGAAATAAAAATTAGGCAAAGTGACGCTGTCTCGATTAAAAGTAACAGATTCCGCACAACTGATTCTAATATACAAGCACTATTCCTGATGGGATAACATCACACTCTTCTCAGTACGCCAGCATTCATGGTTGGGTAGGAAGCAGTGTCAGCAAATGATGAAACTTGTTGGAACCTCTCTAATATTACATTTCTTTCAGTCAAAAAATACATCAGATGACACTTCCTAAATAAACTTGTAAATAAAATAGCTTTAATAGTAAAAAGCTCTTGTTTAACCTTGAGCATTTAAGTGATCAGGAGTGCTGTTATTGACGGATCACCCTGTTGCTTGCTCCTCCACAGGAGGACAGAGAGAGCAGGTCAGAATAAGAGAATGTAATGAGCCGTCATGCTGTGTGGTGTGTGTCTACCGCCTAGCTGTATGCTGATCTTTCATTTCACTTTTCTCCTCTTTATTGTTATTCATCTGCATTTTGTCTTTCATTCTTACGGTGATGATTACATTGTTAGTGGTCAGCATGTCTACGCTGTTTTGTTGGGTTCTCTTTCAAAGGCAAAATGTGTTTTTTGGCTTTAAAGTAATCAAGCCACAGGTGAGAACGAAGAGAAGACAGGGGAAACATTAACCTTTTCAAGCAACTCCCAGCAGCAGGTTGGTGACAGGGATCGGAGCATAGCTGAACAAAAACAGGATACTACCCTGACAAATGGCTTTGGATGGCTTGACAGGAATTAACACTGTGTGCATCCATTTCTGGTACTTCTCAGATGTGTTTATCAGCAGTGTTGATAAAAAATAGAATCTTACATTGTCAAACTGACACACTGTCAAACGCTCAATAAGTAAACAGCTCTGCTGAAAATCTGTTAAAGTAATGCCTAAGAAATCCTGTTTCTGCTTGAGTTTAAATAGATATGTGTGGGGGGGGGATGTTTGTAAGACGTCTATTACCAAACAAAGATCTGGCTTTGACATCTCCAGACATTCCAGTTTTCCATTCCTCTGCAGTAATGCAACATTCACCGACAACACGCAGGGGTTTGGTTAGGCTGAGGGACCTGGCCTCCTTCCTTCTGCCTCTTTGTTTCCTCCTCTGTCACTCCTCCCCACCTTTCTGCTGCTATCTTTTCCCGACATGTCTCATTACCCACTCACACACGCACGCACGCACACAAAGCCAGTTCATTGGACTGAAGCCATGCTTCTTTCACAGATAAGGAGGGATGGGGAGGGGGGGCAAAGGTTTGACAAGAGACCACAGGCTGCTGCTGCTGCTTGACAGACGAGTGGTGAAATGCAGGCAGCGTAATTGCAATGATAATTTGACAGGTGCTTGGTTATGATAGCTGGCAATCCTTGTATTCTCTGAAAATCTTGACACAGACACCTGTGCACACAGACACACTAAGTGCATATGTAGATAAAGCAGAAAGCAACCCTTAACGGCTCTCTTCATGCCTGTTCTGTCATGTTTTCTACTCTTAAAACTGTTACAGCGTCCATACAATAGAGTGGATATATTAGATGTTGCCAAAAGACATACAGAGCATAGTTGTAAAGTGGAAGGAGAAGAACACACGGTTTTCAATTTAAAAAAAAGAAAACAATCTCAAAAGTGTGGCATGCATTTTTCTCCTCTGTACCAATTTTATAAACACCGTTCACCTCTATTACAGTTACAAGTCCTTGTGTGTTTGTTCTGTACCAGCTTTGCACATTTAGAGGCTGAGATTTTTTTTTTTTTTTTTTACCATCGTCCTTATACAGCATCTCAAGCTCAGTCAGATTGGATGGAGAGCATCTGTGAACATAAGTTCTTACACTGTAAACCCGGATGTTTTAAATCTACTTTTAAAAAATCTAGGTAAATTGTTGTACAAAATTTTTTAAGTAATGAAGCAGTAGTTGAACAAGTGCAGTGGACCACGATCAATGTACTTGTACGCCTTATGGAATTGAAACGAAGTTTTAAGTTTAATGTACCAGTATGAGTGCACATCTGATGCAAAGAAGGAACTGTATATGTTTATTGTTTTAACCACTAGCATTAAAATAGCTGTGCCCTCTTAGCACTTAATTCACACTTCCACGCCATCTTCAGCTAGCTAAAGACACAATACTAAGAAAGAAATTACAGTTAACAGTTTGAAAAGGACTATTTCAACCGAGATAAAACATATTGTAATTGCTGTAGGTTTGGAATCAATAATTACACCAATTCAATTCAGTTTATTTATATAGCGCCAATTCACAACAGATGTCATCTCAAGGCACTTAACAAGAAGTCACGAAGTCACACCAGAGTTTGAAGAGCAGAAACGCTAAGCCCCCTGGGAAATAAGTAAACAGACCACCCCCAGCTACCGCTACAATATGCTACTGCCGCTAACTAACGTTACCATTGAATATATAGCTAATGTTAGCCAAGAAAGTGTCGAGTGAAGTAAGCTGGTTACCCATCTTGCTAACTTCTTATTAATTATGTTAGATACTTCAGTTGACATGAAACCAGTGTATGTTTTAGCTTACTGTTTTGTGGCTGAACTCTGGTCATTTACGCAAGGCTTCAAACGTTGGTTGGGCAACTTGCTTGCTTTAATGCAGCTGAATTGTTTGTTGTTTATGTTCCATCTCATAGATTCAGAGCTCATCATTGCCACTCTGTCAAAACCGGTATAAACTAGATTTTTGTTGGCGCTAAAGGCAAACTTGATGATATTAAGTTGTTGGAGCTCAAGCACATAATTACAATAAGATAGGACAGATAAACAGTAATGTTTACTCAGAATTCATAATTAATGTAAAGAAGCGATTGATGTTTAAGTAATATCAACTTATGCCTTGTCCACACGTAGCCGCGCATATCACAAAACAAAGATATTTTTCTATGGTTTGGCCTGTCATCCACACGAAAACGCAGATCTACGGCATCGAAAACTAATCTTTTTATAAACTCCGGCCAAAGTGAAGATTTGTGTTTTCTCAGTTTTAAGCGTTTGCGTGTGGACAGAAATAACTGGAGTTTTAAGCTCCTCAGCTTCACTTTCCGCGACAAAAATGCTCCAACATTATTTGTGCGACCTGTGTTTATATTCAAAAACAGCATTTATACCCTCAGAGCTGTGTTGGCATCATCGATTGTCCAGCGCTTTTTGTTTGCTTGTTCTTACAAGCTCAATTACTGCTCTATGTAAAAGTTAGAACATAGAAAATTACTCTGAATGGATAAGATTTGGGGGGAACTACTGCCCCCTACAGGTTTGGCATGTCTATGAATGTGCTTAACAACGCACTTGTGCGGTTAGGTGTGGACAGAGATTTTTTTTTTTAACGAGATGGTGAGAATATTCGGGGGGGGGGGGGGTGGGTTAAACCTGGCTACATGTGTACGTGACATTAGCTTGTTTCAGTAAATGCCACTGACTGAACTTAAAAACACAAAAACCAATTAAAAAAAGAACATGAAAGTTCAGTTTATTCAGAATTAACAAGTAATGTTGACAAATTTGTCAGATTTGAGTAATATGAACTCAGTTTTTTAAGTGGAATCAAAATTTGGCTTTACAGTACTACCACACATTCTCAATTGAGTCTGGTCTTTGGGCTCAGTCCTGGGGCGTTGGACGGCGTCACAAGGACTGATCACAATTCGTTGCAATGGCTGCATAATTTCTAGGGTCTAGAAGGACAGTTAGCTAGATGGGTGGAACAGCTGGCTAATTTTCAATACAAAATCATTCATCGGTCAGGTAAACTGCATTATAACGCAGACGCCCTTCCAGATTACCAGGCAATAGCCATAAGTGTTGTTCAGCTGGGGAGATGGTACAGCATCAAGAAGCTGTAGATCGGAGAGTGTGTTCCCTACAGGAGAGAGGTTCAGGAGTTGATCTGGCCTCAGAGTTAGATTAACTCTGTCAGGCTCAGCTGGATGATCCTGTTTTAAGACGCATTATGGATTATAAAAGAATTTGGAGGCTTTGTGCCCAGATGATCCAGAACATCAAAGATTCGCACCTGTGTGGAACCAACTTGAAGTGCAGGGCGTTAAGCTTGTGCGTGTAGCACCACAAAATTCTGACGCTGCTTCCCGGGTACAGGTGGTGTTGCCACAGTCCTTGGTACATGAAGTCTTGAAACAGCTACATAATGTCCCTACTGGAGGCCACCTGGAGGTTCAAAAATTGCAAGGTAAAATAAAAGATTGTTATTTTTGGCCAGGGTGGTTTAGATGTAAGAGCTTGGGTCAGAGAATGCGCCGAGTGTGGCTCTTCCAAAGTGTATGGGGGAACACTGCGTGCACCTTTGGAGCAGTCATTTACATCTAGGCCCTTTGAACGTGTCGCGGTTGGTATTTTGGGTCCGCTTCCTGAGACAGGGTTGAAAAATAAATGCATCATGGTGGTAGGAGATTATTTCTCTAAATGGACTGAAGCTTTTCCACTCCCTAATCAGGAGGCAAAAACAGTGGCTAAGGTTCTGACTGAGGAATGGATGTGTTGGTTTGGGGTACCACGTAGCCTTCATTCTGACCAGAGTGTGAATTTTTAGTCATAGTTATTTCAGGAGTTATGTAGGCTTCTGCAGATTCATAAATCGCGGAAATCTCCGTACCACCCTCAGTCAGATGGGTTAGTGGAAAGGTTTAATCGGACATTGTTGTCTATGTTGACATCTTTGGTAGATGACAATCAGCTCAAATGGGATTCCCTTCTGCCCTACGTAATGTTAGCATATCGTAGCAGTGTTCACTCCAGCACATCTGTTACACCCTATAAAGTCTTGTTTGGGAGAGAAATCGTGCTGCCTGTTGACGTTATGTTGAATCGAGACAGTGGGGAGTCATTCTCTTCAGTGGAGGAGTATGTGACAAGAATGAAGGATACACTTTCAACTGTTGTTGAGGCTGTAAAACGCCATCAGTGTAGGGCCTCAGAAAAACAGAAGAGGGCATATGATTTCCTGGCCAACTTTCAGTTTTATTCTGAGGGCGAACAGGTGTGGGTCCGGAATAAGCTGAGGAAACGGGGAGTGTGTCCTAAGCTGCAGAGGGCCTTTTAGAGTGGTTGAGCGGGTGACAGATATGCTGTATAGGTTAGTGCTAGAGGAGGGAGGGCGTGAGAGTGTAATTCATTTCAACAGACTTAAGCACCACTGGCATTGGGGTCCTGAGGGAGAGCAGGACAGAGTCTACGCCAGGATGAGAACAGCCAATCGAACACCAGCAGGACCCATCAAAGACCAGCTGGAAGGGCTGAGGCCAGAGGAAGAGCTGATGCTGGGAGGATGGAGAGACGCTTCCCTGAGAAGGTTGAGAGTGCTATGGAGATGATGGACTCAAGTGGCCCTGCCCCACCAGAGGCAGCAGAACTTGCAACTGATGCACAGGCTTCTAAGCAGGGAGTTTGGGATGAGGAATGCAGAGCTTTGGAGCAACGAGCGGTTTGTCGAAGGAGACCTCCTGTTCGGTTCAAAGACTATGACACAGAACTTTAGGACTCAGGGACGAGTCCTTTGGGTTAAGAAGGGGGAGAGTGTGAAGGAGGATCTGACAAAGTTGGGTGGGCGTGGCGATCGGACATCAGCTGGGGTGTGTTTGATTTGATGAGGACGTTGGTCATAAAAAGACAGCTAATTTACCTGAGGGTGTGTGTGGTCGATCTCTCATTAGTGCACCTTGTTTTTGGGGGTGGGGTCATTCGCAGTTGGGTAGGACTGCCGGCGACGAAGATAGCAGGCAGGCGGTTACTGTTCCAGCGCTAGGAGGGGAGACTAGTCGCCTCCTTTAGGTAGCCAGGGCTGGGGATATAGTGCGGTGCTCAGACCACAACAAATTGATAGCCTAACTGTCATCAGGCAGCCAGACACAACTGTAAAGATTTGCCGTCCTCGTAAGTCAGTCCCGGGGCGTTGGATGGCGTCACAAGCTCAGACCCCGAGGGGTCTTGCCAGCTGGGCAAGTTAAGTACTTGAACTTTTTACCTTTTATAGTGTTTGAATATTTGGATGGTAGCTACTTTCAATTGTGGGAGGAGGTTGGGGTGCTTTCTAGGATTTCCTGACTGCACGATTTGTGGGTCTTGATGGTTGCTGTACCCCTGAGTGGGGATCGATTTGTTTGCTTTGGAGTAAAAGGTGTTCTGGAGCCTAAACTGCCAGTAACGGACTGAAGAATCCTGAGGGTGAAATCGCCCGGTGCCCCTCACGTTTTGTCTGTAGTAAATAAAGCTCTAAATTTGTAACTACTGCTTGCTGGTGGTTATTTGAAGGTTCTGGAGGGCAAGGTTTTCTGCCCATGCAAACCCACAGTACTTTTTATTACAATATTATTTCCACCATGGTAGTTTCTTAGTGGTTTCAGTTCTTAGCAAAATTTGTCACTTTCAGGTCTTTGAACACTGTCAGCACGTCATTGCTCAAGGACTAAAGGAATGAGCAATGCATACCAGCCAAATATTTAATCTAACTCATTTTCTCTCTGCTTCCTGGGGGGGGGGGGGGTGAAGCTGTCTCACTTGGGTTTCTGTCTGCTCTGCTCAAGGACACCGATGGAACTAAATAAAACATTACAAACATCTTGTCACCACAAAGGACGGGCTGAGAACGAGAGTGGAAATAGAAAAATCTCACCTTTGCTTCTCTGTCATTAGACCAAAGTGCAGTATATTTAAACCTTTATTCCAGACTTGGCTGTTACAAATGAAAGGATCTGCAAGCATGGCAGAGAGTGAAAAGTTCCCAACCCGTGTGCTTTTATCAGAGCAGTCAGTGACATCTTTAGCTTATAAATTATAACTGTAGATCCACTGATTATTCAGGCAATTTCCCAGCCTTGTCAGGGCTCTGTTAATGGTTATGCTTTATGTCTCAGTAATCACAATCGTCTTCTGATCTTAATCAAACACTGATCTTATCCCTTGTTGAACATTCTCCTTCCACCCTCGGCGCTGCCGGCTTTTTATCCACTAAGTCACTTCATTTGTTCTTTCACATGAGAGGGAGACACTTTCACCAATTCAGACTGCACATATTCCACTCTCAGCTAAAGCATCACAGTGTGTGGCTTTACAGTCAACCTTTAAGCTGAAATTCTGCAGTGAGAATAAATAATTTCTATAGACACATTGCTACCTTCCCTCATTAAATGTTTCACATTATCAAACAAATTTTACCACCAAACTTAACTTGAGTAAATACAATAATTTTAAAGCATGAGTTAACATTCCTGCAATTTTTGCCCAAAATGTTTTAAAAATGCATATCCAAATTACATTTAAAGCTGGTCTTGTGTAGAGACATGGCTGGGGTCTCTTCGGGAAAAAAAACATTCTGAAGTTTCTGCTAAAGCAGTGAGAGTCTGTCTAAGTGCTATTGTTACCAAGTAATATGTTTTTGAATACACTGGAAAAGTTGACATTTTATGTCCGCCTATTTATTTCCTAAAATTAGATGCTCTAAAATTGGCTTTAGAATGGAATGGTGAACTGAAACATAGTGTGGGTTTAAAGTCTGAAGTATTACCTTTATCCGTGCGAGGCGAACATGGCTCAGGAGGTAGGAGCTCGTCCTGTAACCGGAGGGATGTTAGTTCGAGCCCCCGCTCTCTCTGTCTCTGTCGTTGTTTCCTTGGGCAAGACACTTCACCTGCCTTGCCTGCTGGTGGAGGTCAGACGGCCTGGTGGCACCAGTGTTTGGCAGTCTCACTTCTGTCAGTGTGCCCCAGGGCAGCTGTGGCTACTATGTAGCTTACCATCACCAGTGCGTGAATGGGTGACTGAATGTAACTTTGGGCTCCTCAGGACTAGATAAAAGCGCAATACAAGCAAGGGCCATTTATTATTTATCCACATAAAATTTGACAGCAGGAAACCAAAAACTGTGTATTTTGCACAAACTTTTTCTAGGCAAAGGTCATAGGGTGCCAGAAAATGTGCTCTCCAGGATGAACACAATGATACCCCAATGATAAAAAATTTGTCAGAATCATAATTGTCTCTTGTCAGACTAAGCTTCACAGCTTACTCTATGTTGTATTTATTTTTAAAAGTGTGTTTTGTAATGTTGCCAAAAGGATCTCGTGCTGGTGTGTAGCTGTGCATAACAATATATCTGCATTTGGATAATTCCATTTACGCTAGCTATTTACAACTACAGTGATAAAGCCCATTCCAATGGCTATTCTATGCGTCAGTCATCATTATTCTGCTCCGCAACTGGTTCGAATTACACACGGAAGAATGAACATCATGCATCATCAAATTGAGAAGCATTGAGGCAAATTCCAACGAATGCAGCAGCAGCTGCATTGTTCCTTGTTTTGCACTTTGAATATTGCACTTTGCGGTACATCCTTTGTTTCCTACCTCAACCAAGTTCATACCTCAGATTGTTTAATAATTCCTCAATTTAGAAAAAACATTCAAACATTCCCAACAATGGTGAACCTGCTTTAACAGTGCAATACCCTCACAAGTGGCGACCTGAATTTCTAACAGATTTAATTCTCGTATGACAGTAATATTGCTGATAGGAGTCTGGTAGTGACGTGCTAATCGCTTCTTGTTACCCTCTGTATACTACACGATGCATGAAAAACGATTAAACTGAAATGCAGCCCACTCCCCAAAATTGTCTCACGTATGAAAAATCGGCTTAAAATGGGCCACAAATTGCACAGTATATGGCCAGCTTTAGTTTGTTCAATGCTCATACCTGCATCCATTTCTTAATGTTCCATGTGGGCCCAATGGAGCCATCAGGACTACCCTATTACCTGTGGAGCTGTGAGATTGTGCATGTAACTCCAAGCTGTGATGACAACCCCCACCTCGGGGACAAAGAGTATAAAAAGTGAGTCCCCTATGGCAATCCCACTGTGTTTTTATGTGTCACAGCTGTTTAACAGACCCTAATTTAACTTTGAAGCTCATTTTTCAAATTGTCTTTTTTCACACATTAAAAAGCAGCTGATTATGTAACACATTGCTCCTGTAGATCTCATTCCAGTCTCTTTATGGAAGCAGTGTATTTTTGTTAAACTCCCCGTTGCATTGCTTCATTATTTACCACGGCTTTGAAGGGAAACAATGGGCTTCTACAAAGATGAACAGTTTATGTTAACACTGGACAGAGACAAGTCTTTGTGTTGTTTGCTGTGGTTTTATTTTGATCCCTAAATTGCTGGTTTCTAAGCGCACAGTTGTTTCTGACTGAGTGGTTTAGGATTAAACAAAAGCAGTGGCAGTTCATGTCAAACAGAGGAGCCACAGTTGATGATGGGTTTGGGGCTTTTGCTTTGAGAAAAGTCACTAAACATAACTGAATAAAAAATCTTTTTCCCTCTTTTACAGTTTCCTTGAACTTGTGTGAGCAGTCGTTCAATTCAATTCAATGCAGTTTATTTAAATAGCACCAATTCACAACAGATGCCATCTCAAGGCACTTAACAAGAAGTCATTTCAATACATTTATACAAACATTCCAATCAGTTAAAAAGTTTCCTATTTAAGGAATCCCAGCAGATTGCGTCAGTCATTGGCGTGAGGTTGGGCAGACTTTCCAACCAAAGCAATCCTTCAGCAATCCCTCATACTGAGCAAGCATGTAGAGACGGTGAAGAGGAAAAACTCCCCTTTAACAGGAAGAAACCTCCAACAGAACCAGGCTCAGTAGGAGCAGCCATCTGCCACGACCGTCTGGGGGCTTGAGAAGACAGAGCAGAGACACAGAAGGAACAGAAGATCCGATATAAGAGAACTTTCTATGTTACAGAAAGTAAAATGTTGATAACAGGACACAGTGGATGTTCAGCCACTGGGAGCACCATCCCAGTCGATGCCTCCCGTCCAACGGGGCATTGCAGCCAAGCAGGATACCAGACCAGGTATATCTTCTATGAAGAGAAAAACACTGAGAGAACACAAAGTTAACAGTGGAAATAGCAGAATGTACTGTAATACAACTGGAGAGTAGTAGTAGAAAAGGAAGTAGCAGAGTGAAGAAAATTGGTAAGTCTCTCCTCCAGCAGTCTAAGCCTATAGCAGCATAACTACAGAGCTAGCTCAGGATGACCTAAGCCACTCTAACTATAAGCTTTATCAAAAAGGAAAGTTTTAATCCTGGCCTTAAAAGTAAACAGAGTGTCTGCTTCACGGACGAAAGCTGGGAGCTGGTTCCACAGGAGAGGAGCCTGATAACTAAAAGATCTGCCTCCCATTCTACTTTTAGAAATCCTAGGAACTACAAGTAAACCTGCAGTCTGAGAGCGAAGTGCTCTGTTGGGAACATAAGGAACAATTAGATCTCTGATGCATGATGGAGCTTGATTATTAAGGGCTTTGTATGTAAGAAGAAGGATCTTAAATTATATTCTGGATTTAACAGGGAGCCAATGAAGGGAAGCTAAAGCAGGAGAAATGTGATCTCTCTTTTTAATATTCATCAGAACTCTTGCTGCCGCATTTTGGATCAAATGAAGGCTTTTAATGGCATTTTGTGGACTACCTGATAGTAAAGAATTACAGTAGTCCAGTCTTGAGGTAACAAATGCATGGACTAGTTTCTCAGCATCACTCCTGGACAGGATGTTTCTAATTTTAGCAATATTCCGGAGGTGAAAGAAGGAAATCCTAGAAACCTGTTTAATATGGGATTTAAATGGCAAGTCTTGGTCAAAAATAACGCCGAGGTTCTTTGTTATTACTGGGGGCCAATTTAATGCCATCCAGATGGAGTGATTGACTAATCAGTTTCTTTTTTAGAACTTCTGGTCCAAAGACAGCAACTTCTGTCTTGTCAGAATTTAAAAGCAAAAAGTTTAGATTCATCCATGTTTTTATGTCTTCCAGACATGCCTGTAATCTACCTAACTGACTGGGTTCATCAGGATTTATGGATAAATATAGTTGTGTATCATCGGCATAGCTGCGGAAATTTATCCCATGCTGTCTAATGATTCTACCAATTGGAAGCATATATATGGTGAAAAGAATTGGTCCAAGCACAGAACCCTGTGGAACTCCACAAGTAACCCTTGAGAGTGAAGAAGATTAATCATTTAGATGAACAAACTGGAATCTGTCAGACAAATATGATTTAAACCAACCTAGTGCTGTTCCTTTGATCCCTGCAACATGTTCAAGCCTTTCTAAGAGAATATTATGATCGACTGTGTCAAAAGCAGCACTGAGATCTAACAAAACCAGAACAGACACCAGTCCATTATCTGAGGCCATGAGAATATCATTAGTAACCTTCACCAGTGCTGTTTCAGTGCTATGATGAGCTCTAAAGCCTGACTGAAACTCTTCAAACAGCTCGTTACTGTTTAGATGCTCACAGACTTGATTAGCAACAATTTTCTCAAGGATTTTGGATAAGAAAGGAAGGTTAGATATAGGTCTGTAATTCACTAAGTCATCTTGATCAAGGGAAGGTTCCTTGAGTAAAGGTTTAATTACAGCTATTTTAAATTATTGTGGTACGAATCTGTTTACTAAGGATAGATTCATCATATCCAAAATGGGGCCAGGAACCAAATGGAACACTTCTTTAAATTATTTGGTTGGGATTTGGTCCAACATAGAAGTTGGAGGTTTAGATGAGGCTAATATTTTTGATATTTCCAAAAGCTCGACTGAATCAAAACAGCCTAAGCACAAATGAGGATCTACAGTTCTTTCCGATACTGCCTCATTTACTGAGCAAGAAGTAATCATGTTTGGGAGGATGCCAATGATTTTATTTTTAATAGAATTAATTTTATTTATGAAGAATCCCATAAAATCATCACTGCTAAGAGCTGGGGGAATAGTTGGCTCAACAGAGCTTTGACTCTGTGTAAGTTTGGCAACTGCACTAAAAAGAAACCTAGGATTGTTTTTATTCGCCTCTATTAATGATGAAAAATATGCTGTTCTAGCTTGTCGAAGGGTCTTTTTATACAGCAGTAGACTGTTATTCCAGGTTAAATAGACGTGTAGGGCGCCATTTTCTCTCCAACTTCCTAGTATTCTGCTTTAAAGTACGCAACTCTGCGTTAAACCAAGGAGTCAGCCTCTTATCTTTTTTAAGG
Organism: Valencia hispanica; assembly: GCA_963556495.2. Lineage (NCBI taxonomy): Eukaryota > Metazoa > Chordata > Actinopteri > Cyprinodontiformes > Valenciidae > Valencia > Valencia hispanica. The sequence continues at coordinate 40,982,367 of OY747715.1, forward strand.
GGGATTCACTATCTAATGCCAAACGCAATGAGGACATAACGCTGTTAACCAGACCATCAATTTCTGAAGGGTTAGAGATAGAATTGCTGCCATCCACTGTGTTACTCTGAGACACTGAGGAAAGTAAGAATGGAACAGATTCTTTAAAAATTGTTACAGCATTGTCTGATAAAGCTCTACTATAATGAAATTTTCTTTCAGATTTAAGATGGTCAGTTAAAGTAAATTCAAAAGTTATTAAGAAGTGGTCAGACAGGACCGGGTTATGTGGGTGGACTGTTATTTCCTCACACTCAATACCGTATGTCAGTACAAGGTCCAAAGTGTGTTTACTTGAGTGGGTCGATCCCTGTACTTTTTGAGTAAAGCCAATTGAGTCTAAAATAGCACTAAAGGCTGCATTTAGGCTATCACTTTCAGTATCCACATGAATATTGAAGTCCCCCACTATAATAACCCTATCAGTATTTAATACTAAAACAGATTAAAAAATGTGAGATCTGATCCAAGAATTGAGAGTAAGGGCCTGGTGGACGATACAAAACCACAAACAAAAATGGTCTTAATGTTTTGCAACTTGGATGAGGAAAATTAAGGGTTAGATGTTCAAAAGAACTGTAGCTATCAATTGGTCTGGGACTAATTAGTAAATAAGAACGAAAAATGGTTGCAACTCCTCCTCCTCGCCCAGTATTTCTAGGAATGTGAAAATTTAAATGACTGGAAGGAGTTGACTCATTTATACTGACATAATCCTCCTGCTGCAACCAGGTTTCTGTGAGACAAAGCAAATCAATGTGATTATCACAAATCAGGTTATTTACTAACAAAGTCTTAGAGGAGAGAGATCTTATGTTTAATAAACCACATTTAATAGATTTATTTTTCTGTTCAGTTAAAGTCGTATTTATCTTTATGAGATTTCCGTAGTTTGCTTTTGTTGGCTTAACTTTTAATCCATTTAATTTTGGCCGTGGGGAAGACACTGTTTCTATAGGGTAATGGGTGGGTAACAGTACAGAAGCAGCAGAGAGGTGGGTTAAACTACGACTCTGCTTCTTGGTCTGGACTGTCGTCACTGGTCTGATCAGGCAGGGGACCCGAAAAGATGACCGAGTCTGACATTGTTTTGGCAAACTTACACACCGAAGCAACACTAATTTTTGTGACCTCCGATTGGCGTAACTGGGTGTCTTTACCACCAGCCTGCAGTTTTTATCCACAGTGCCTTTTAAACACTCATCTCTGGCCTGAATGGCTTGATAATATATAGTAGTATATTTAATTATGTATTTGAGCCATTCATTTACAAGGTGGAATGACTTTGGAGCAAACAACTTCTTTGGATTTAAAGAACACGAATTGGAAGCATACATTTGTAATTTACACAGCTTTTGAACATAGTCCGTAATGTTCAACTTAGATGAGGTTGGGCTTATTCCAGAGGCTTCCAAAACCAATTATGTTGTGTTTTGGGGATCATTCTCCCAGTTGTGTTCAATTTTCAACAATCCAGCTGTTGATTTCATGTGAAGAATTTAGAGGTTGTCCTCAGTCTCCATTATTCCATCCACTTTGTGGAAAGCAGTAAAACAAAACCTTTTCATGATGCTACTGCTACCATGTTTTATAGTTGTCCAGCTGTGAATCCTTCATCTTCACTCTTTTCTCATTTCTCCTCTGCTTGAAAGTGCTGATGTTGAAGCTGGAGTTTCTTTCTTGGTCATCCCCGAACTAGTATACTGATGTTGAACTAACTTCAAGGTTGGCTGGCACTGGTGTTCCAGTTTGGGATAGTTTTGAAGAATGGTGATTATGGAGATCTTTTTACAAATCCAACCAATTTCTTTTCTTTGGAGATCACCATTTTTGGTCAGATGGTTAAAAGTTGATCCTATTTAAGTGTTTCAGGACAATGCTACTGAATAAAAATCAAATCAACTTTGGCAATGGCTAGAGCAGGCTTACACTGAGCTTTTGAAATGACCCCAACCTCCATTGAGACTTGGTTAACTAGCCTTGAAAGCCTGATTAGTGCCAGGAAACCATCAATTCTGGGTTGTTGGGGGGGAGACGTGGGAGGGGGGACTGGTGTCTATCTCCAACACTCATTGGGTGAGAGGTGGGGTACGCCCTGGATAAGGTTGCCAGTCCATCACAGGACAACACAGAGGAGCACAGGACTTACAACCATGCATACACACTCACAACTAAGGACAATTCAGAGAGACCAATTAAGCTTATCAGTCATGTTTTTCGACTGTGGGAGGGAGCCAAAGTACATGGAGGGAACCCATACATGTACATGGGGAACAGGCAAGAGCTCCATGCATAAAAGCCCCATTCCTGGATTCAATCCCATGACCCCTTGGTGTAAGGCAACAGCTTTACCAACTGCACTACTGTGCAACCCATCTCTTTGTTTTAAAATCTATTGAAGCTCTATGTTGAGTGATCATTCCACCCAATAATTTATCATTTAAAGCCCAAAACTAATTTAACATTCATTCTAATGATATATTTATGTAAAGTTCTGACAGGTATTGTGTTTTATGTCTCTGATATCCCAACATCTATTACAAACAGATGCTAATGATGTCAGTCTGTTGAAAATGTTGAAAACCTAGTGAAAGGACGGTTTTTCACTTACTGGCATGTAAATGCAGTAAATAATAGGGGTGTGCCAATTCACCACAAATCAATGAATTGCAATGTGAAACGTGCAAAATCGATTGTGATTCAAAAGTGTTGAAAAATTGATTATATTTCATTTTAGTTAAATACAAAAAACTTTAAAGTCTACTGTGCCTCACGGACATTTTTAGGGGAAGGACCAGCGGAAATAGTATGCTGCAGCGAGTGTTTCAGCCATGAAGCGCAAAATTTTACAAAATACAGCAAATATTTTACGCTTTAGTTGTGAAAGAAGCGTCTTTGTTGTTGTATGTGTTATGTTAGCAGCAACATCTTCTATACCCCAGACATGTCCACTGTTTGGTGCTGTCTGGGGCGTCCTCCCAATGCTGCAGCGCACCTCATGTTTACCAGCCGTCAGCCCAAGTGTAGCTTTAAGTATGAAACACTGAGGGAATTTCCTTCATTCCATCCTGGTCACAACTAATGTGTGGCGGAGAGCACCGTACTCATAGCTGGCAGATTTGTTTCTGTGTATGACATCTGGCAAATATCCCATTGCTCAAACCGACGCAAAAACGATGAAAACGCTGTGCAAAGTTAGAGTTATGTATTAAATTGACAGCAAAAAAAACAGACTGGAGTATAGACTTTAAGTGTCTTTGGGAGAAAGCTGTTTTTATTAATTTTCTATTACTTTGAATAGAAAAAGTAATACTTATTTTCTCAGAGTATAATTTTGGATTTTCGTGTAATCTTTGTCCTGTATGACTTAAAAAGGGAGCTATTATTGTTATAGGGTTATGTTCTAATACAGAAGAACCATTATTTCTATTTTGATTTTAAAGTAATTTCTGTAATGGTTGACTTGTAAAAACTGATCTGAAGTTTTTTTATTATTCTTTCCAACCACATAGAGCAGGAACACATTAAATATGTAAGCAAAGTCTTCTTTAAGGTAACAGAATATGGTTGATGTATTTAAGGATTGAATCAAGTTTACTCTTTTATGGAAATCAAAACAGGGTCACCCTATATTGTATTTAAATTGCAAACACACATTTCCTTTAGCTTTCATTGAAAATTTGACGATGATGTGATTATGAAGCATATTTTAGACATGTTTAAGGTTTGATTTGTGGTTTCAAATAAATAGTACATCAGTTGGTTTGGATACTTCGATTAATGGAAACTGGATGGTTTTAAGAGTAGAAATTAGCCATGGAAGGAATGAAGAAAAAACCATAAATGGGGTAAAAATATGCAACAAAAATAATCGTTTTATAATCGAATCGAATCGTACCATCCGAATCGTGATTGAATCGAAATCGTGAGGCACCCAAGATGGAACACCCCTAGTAAATAATCCCTTTTAGCACTCCTGCTATTAAGACTGTTCATTTGCATATTTAATTGATAGTAATGTGCTGCCAAGAGAAATATTGATTAAAAAGGAAATGAAATATCAACAAACCTTCTTCTTCAATAGGTTTTCAGTAGCTTACATATTTTGGGGGGGCTCATACAAATGTCCCGAAACAACCTCTCCCAGGAAAATAAGCTGGCGAAGATAGCCGAGTGAGAGTGTGCACCTGCATCATCAGCCATTTTACCTCATGTGGTGCATCTGGTGCAGATGCTGTAAGGTTATGAAGGAAATTTTTTTCATCTGATTTGAGAATTCCACTTTTGGTTCAGTGCACAGAGGGGTTTTTGAACCGTTATATTGACTACCAAGCCAGCCGACACAAAACCTGTGAAGCGTGTTCCAGTTTACTCAGACGGACAGCAAGGTCAAAGGAACCTAGCTCCCTTTCAGCGTGACACGGAGGCTCCTAAACCAGAATAAACAGCTGTGGCGCCATATACGGGCTGATGAAAACAGTTTCTCCCTCTGTGCTCAAACTGATTTCTGTAGTTGGAAAACCACTAAAATTACAACTTTCTAAATCAATAATGAATTTTTCTTGCAGGGTTGTGAGAGCAGCCAGATAATTATCTCAGTGGTCAGTAGGAGGGAAACAGGGTCCACCCTGGACAGAGCAACACACTTTACTACATAGGGAGAAAAACTCCACTCTTAGCCAAGATTTGAACACAGGACTTTCTTTCTGCAAAGTAACAGTGGGAACATCAATGCCCACCTGCAGTCCCTGATTGCAGTCTATGAATTTCCAAATGCATAGATTTTGACCGTTATTGATTACTTAGTTTTGTTTCCAAAACTCAAATTTTGACCATATTCTACCCTTTTTTCTCTGCGAAGCATAACTCTTAAACCATCTGAATAGATTTTTAGGAAGACAGTTATGTTTCTGTGTGCATAAGGGCTACAAATATTGTGTGCATAAGGGCTACAAATATTTTCAAAATCCCATATCATGTCCAAGCACTTATTTAAACAAGTTAAATTCAATTTTATTTTCACATTGCCAATTCACAATACGTTATCTTAAAGTACTTTACAAGACATTTCAATTCAGTCCTGTATACAATCCAATTAATCCTTCAGTTCATTATTCCAATCAGTTTAAAAGGTTTCTATGTAAGGAAACCCAGCAGATCGCATCAATTCATTGACTTGCAGCATTCATTCCTCCTGGACAAACATAATGACAGTAGACAGTTGCATGCATTGTGTCGTTGACTTCACAGCAATCCCTCATACTGAGCGAGCATGTAGCAACAGTGGAGAGGAAAAACCACTGGCAGAACCTGTTTCAGTGCAAGTGGCCATCTGCCATGACCAACTGGGGCTTTTAGAAGAGAGAGACACAAAAAGAACAGAAAAACTGATGTTAGACTACTTTCTATGTTAAAGAAGGTAAAAAGTTAATAACAGAAGAGGGAGAACTGTGATGTTGCTCTCAGTAACTGAGAGCAACATCACAGCAGATGCCCCCCTCCAACAACGCATTTCTATGAAGAGAAAAAAACACTGAGAGAAAACATAAAGTTGAAATAACAACAAATGATGTGTATGTCCTCCAACAGTCAATGCCTATAGCAGGATGACTACAGAGATGGCTCAGGATAACCCAGCACGTTAGAATGAAACATGAGAGAAACAGGCCATCATCAGGAAGGCTAGCTCTGCCCTAGGATGACTCTTGACCCAGTGCAGGTGGTGGGAGACAAAACTCTGGCAGTTGCTGAACTGGAGACCTCCTTAAGGCCTGGTTCACACGGCAGGATTTTTAGGCCAATTTGGCCCAGATTCTCCCCTTCCGACACGCCCCAATTATCGGGATGGCTCTTAAAATAATCCTAACGGATATTCTTGCCGTGTGTGGTGTGTTCAGAGCGCTCTGGTCTGCTTGGAAGGACGTCTGGACCGCTCCGATCGCAAATCGGGGATATTCATCACGTTGAATTGTCTTGGCCCGAAATCACACGTGTGTGGTGTGTTGCGAGGACAAACGAGTATGCAGCCTGTTGAATGTGACGTGTAGCCGATCAGAAAGCGAGGTGACAGGCAGCGATATACCTTGAAGTATCTATTATTATTTCCAAGTGTTGGCTCATTTGACCGCAGTCCACAAATGCATTGAAACAGAGATCATTCAGAGCAAAGTGTGTAGCGTTTCCCAGTGAAAAAACAAAACAAAAAATCTAACAATAATTCACCTCCATATCTTTGTATGGCAAGTAGAGCCCCTGGTCCTGCTGTGTTCCCTCCTTGATCCAATGCCAGGATTTCTTTTTTTTTTTTTCTCTGTTAACTAGTCCACAAATTATTGCCAATGCCTCATCCTTGGCATCCATCTGTACTCCTTTGACTTTAATCACATTTTAAATCATGAGTTTTTGTGAGATTTCCTGACTGAGCTTGGAATGTTTCTGCAGTAAATCGGTTCATCTATGGTCTCTTGCCATTGCCGTGTGGCCACACACCACACACTGTAGGACCAAAACAGGAATATCCGTGATTTTTTTATTACAGTGTGTGCTGTTTGAAACTCTTGCGGCAATTTTAAAATCCTGGCATGTGAACCAGGCCTTAGTGACAAACGGCTTCATCCTAGGTGCACAAAGGAGTGTTATCACAGGAGCAGATTCATAACAATCATTACTCCCAACAAACTCAGAAAGAGTTTACATAAACTACATTTTATTTCTTGTAAAAGGTATGTTATTTTTTCAGCAAAAATATATTTTTACATATAAATTTTTTAGATTATCCTACTTAGATTCAGACTTTTTTTAAATCTAAATGTGCCATTGTTAATAACTGTACAATAAGGTTTTTCTTACGTTGTGAATTTGCCATTACATTACACTCTGACTCGCTTTTTCTTTGATGTTTGTTGACAATGAGGTATATTTCTTTTCTTCTTTTATTTCATATTCCAGTATTTCATATTTGAACTTGAAACATTTACGGTTGGGAAGGATGTTCTCACTTTTTTCCGTGAGTAAATAGTTTATTATACATCCATTTAAAGTGAGCCATTCTCTTCCACAGCACTGTCATATTCAATAAAGTAAATGATGCATTCCACTGAGGCTCTTTTGTCAGACTGAAAGTATCTTTTGAAAACTGAAACCCGTAAGCAGATATTAAACATACATTTAAACCCACACGTCTGTTTAAAATATGTTTTTATTGCTTTGATGTAGTGTCATGATCTTAAATGTCAAGTTCTCATTAGCTGTAAGTGGAAAACCATCAGGATTAACAGAAATGAACCCTTGAAAACATAAATCTGATGTTTAATTAATCTACATAATGTGTTTCACTTAGTGAATTGAGTTACTGAAATAAATGAAGTTTTCAACAATATTTTTATATATTGAATATGACTGTATATTCCTCTTCCAGTGTTGTACCAGTTCTTTCTTTTATGTTTACTTTTCCCTTTCTCTCTCTTTCAAACTCTGTTTTCCCAACATGTTGTTTTTGATGATTTTTTTTTGTTTCTAGTTCCAGAAGAATATATTCCTGCTTGTCTCAAAGTTACTCCTCAAGCAACTCACAGAAAAAAAACCTAATAATTCAATTGAAATTAGTATGATTACGAGCTAATGCTGTCATGTTTGGTGTGTTTATACAGGACCCAAGCGCAGATAGTTGCGAAAAGGAGATTATTCTAATCAGAGAAACAGCAATTTACAAAGGAATGGCAGCAAACGTGGGGAAGTAACAGGGAAAAAAAACGAAAGGAGCCAGTAGAGAACAATTCAAACCCGAGAGCTTAAATATACTGAGGAGGAGTGGAAGTGACAAAAAAACCTGCACAATTAATTAGAGGAAAATGGACGCACCTAGAGTGTGAGCAGAGGGAGATTGTAGAGTTGCTGCTGGGAAGGGACGCAGAATGGCAGGGAGGAAAAAAACAGAGATGGAAAGTAAAGGTTGAAACATAAAACAGAATATAATCAAAGAATATAGTAGAGTATAATCAGAGTATAATCAAAGAATAATCCTAAATGCATAAAGATAAGGAAGTAGCAAACTAACATAGAGGAGTAACAGAAAATTAAAAGATCTAAGTAAATAAATAAGAAAACACAGAAGCACAAAAAAAACCTAAAGTTCAAACACCAAACAGTATAACAAGAAGGAAGGAAATATCATTGAAGGGAGCAGACACTTAAACCACAATACCATAATCTTAAATGAGAAAAATAAAGCACAACTGAACTAACACAGAGGAATGATGAGGTCTAAAATCAATAAACGATCAAAACCCAAACACAATTGAAACTGAAGGTATAACACATCGAAGGATCATAACAAATGTAAGCTGTACTCCATCACACTTATCAACTAAGACTGTTGCACTTGATTTAATTTCAGTCTTTTTATACTTGATGTGTTTCTTAATTGCAAACTATATCAAATATGGGCCGTTTACTCTTTTAGCAGAAAAACACTCCAGAAACAGATAATCCTTCTGATCCTTTTAATCTGTCCAGATCTCTGGGAGTAATTCCGCTCTGTCATGAAAAAAAGAAAACATAAACACAACCATTTTTTTTCCTCAGGCTTTCTTGCTGCTGTGCCATATCCTCTGATCCACAATTATTGCACCGTCCACTGTTTTTTTGTTTGTTTTTTTAATCTCAGTAAACTGTTTCCCTATTTCTATTACAGGTTGTTTATGGGCACGTAATGAAACGCGCAGTAAAACAACCAGCCACCCCTGTGGTTCTGTTCTGATGACGGCAGCTCCCTCCCTAACCCTCCGTGGCCTGCTTCGCAAGGTGAGCCTCTAAATTAATGACTGGAAAACGACTCATCTCCAGTAATGCAAGCCAGCAACTTATTACAGTAGGAGAGAAACAGGAATGAAATGGAGCTGTAGTGCATTCCCCACATTCATTTCACCATCTTGCTCTTCTTGTGCTCCCTGCAGGATACTTTCCTTTCCTGGGGTGAAAAAAAGGAAGAAAAACAAACCTTCCCGTGTCACTTACGATCCACTTCAGTTACAGGTTTACAAATTCTGTTAGAATGATCATGTGCATTGCTTCAAAACGCTGCAGTGGGAAAAAGGGGGAGGGTTGCCTGTAAAGGGGATAAGTGAACTCCACTTTGTCCCCCAGATGGAGGCATGGACAGAATAAGTGGAAAACATCCCAGCCTCCTACTACAGAGAGACCCCCCACCTATACTTTTGTACACAAGCCCCCTTCCTATCTCCATTGCTCAGCCAAGCACAATTTCTACTAGACGACATGAGTGCGAATGTGGCCGATCAACTGGATCAGAACCAGGATTGATTGCAGGTGGCTACCTATACAGTAGTCCCATGAAAAACTATTTGCCCCCCTTATAGATTTCAAATGTACATGTGTCAGATTACAAACAAAGACAAAGAGCAGTTCCAGTTGTTCAGGAAAAGCTTTCAAAATCCACCTAATTCAATTTGACAAAGTAAGTCCGCACTAAACCCATTACTTGGTTGTGGCACCCTTGACAACTACTGCCATCAAGTACTCTTCTTTACAGAATCATTTTTATGATTATTTTCATTCTGCCACATCGGAGGAGTTTCGAGAACAAACATTCTGCTTAAGGTCGAGTTCAAGTCCAGACCTTTAATAGGCTATTCCAAAACGTCGACAATAGTTTTTTTTTTTTGCACCATTCGCTGGTGGTGTTGCTTGGGTTGGATAGTCCTGCCGTGGACACCCAACTGTGCATGAGGTTAAGGTCACAAACTGATTGCTCAAATGTTTTCCCAGAATTCTCCCATGGAGATCATTTTTGCCCAGTCTCTTTGTTTTTGTTAAATCATGAACCTTAACTGGGTCAAGTGAGGTCTACAGGGATTTGGATGTTGTTCTTGGTTCTTTTTCAACCTCCTGGACACATCAGTGATGTGTTTTGTTTTTTATTAGACTGGTTTTCTTCAATTTTTCCACTTTGACGTCGAATTGTAGTTGGTCTAACCTATTTCTGTGAATGACTGAGGATGGAGTAATGGTCAGTTGATAATGTGGCTAATGTAAGCCACCAAGGAAAATCAAGACCCAGCTGAATTGTGATCTTGTTGGTGGTGGTGGTGATAGAGGAAAAAAAAGAAAAATATATATTTTTATTATACTTTATATTTTATTTTATTACGGTCACATTTAGATCAAATGAAATAAGACTGGAGTAAAAAATGAACCAGGTCCAAAGAGTATTTCAACACACATCTGCTTTAGCTAAGGGAAATTTCAGCTTTAATTTCAAGCTGTCATTATTTATGAATTTGACGTTGCTGAAATACAAAATTCCCAACCTCTCCATGACTTCATTATACTGGAATTGAAAACACTATCTGACCTCAGTGGTTTTACCATGAGTAACACAGCTACATGGGGCTGAACTAGATGCTGAAAGAATTAGTTAATGCTGATTGTTTCTGGGATTGATTTGTACATGTACTCCTCACTGGAACCAGATTGTCTGAGCAACAGTCTTGGTTTAATATTCACACTGTTATTGTAGGAACACATTTGTAGATTTTACTTTGGTTTCACATTGATCAAGGTAAACCCAGAACTATGTAAGGTTTGTTATTTTCTGCTTCCATCCACTCTTTCCATCTCTCCATGAAGCTATATTTGGAAGCTCTTTTATCGGCACAGATGTCAAATAGAAAATTGCTGCACATGAGTACAAGGATAGGAGAACACCACTGATATTCAGAGGGGAAGACAAAAAGGGATATATTCAACTCCTGAAACGAAGGCAATAAAGGTCTATGATGACATTTTGAAGTTGAAATGTGCATTGAAAGGTCACCCTGGGTGGACTTGCACCGAAAAACCTTAAGGACAACCCATATTAAAACCTGTTGTAAAAAAACCCAGAAGAATTCAGATGTCATCCAGATTAAGTCAAAGCTTGCTGTCCATTTCACCTTAAAAGCATCAAGCAATTATTTGGCATATACCTGTTCCGCATTCTCTTTCCAGAACATCTACAATGTTACAAATACTACTCTCATTATGGTCCTGTGGGTGAAACAACCCCTGGTAAACAGACACTTTTTCTCTTTCTCTGTCAAAACCTAAAGTATCCCAGCCAGGCAAGGTCAGAGTCTCTGAAGAGTGAAGTTGGGGAAACCACCTCTGCCAGATAACTGACTGTTACTTGCTACGTTTACCGATCACTTGTCATCCTGTCTCTTTTGCAGAATCTGACATAAAAGCTACCCCCGAGAAGCAGCCCCATTGCTGCATGCACTGCATTGATAACAGCTATTTTACCTTAACTGGCTTGTGGTTTCCAATTTGGGTCCAGGACATACTTAAATCATTACAGTTTAAGCCAAGCTACACATTTTGAACACGGTGCATCCAAACACATATAACAACTCAGAAATAAAGTACCAGAAGTATGATTACCAAAGAAATCTGGATAGTTGTGTATTATTGAATACCAATCTTTGGATCAGGTATTTAAAACAGATACAGACATGTGGCTTTTATACCACAGGTTGCCAACCATGGGTTTAGATGGCAGATATTAAAACACATCACAGCCTGGTATAAAATACATATTTTCCATCATAGTACTTTGATATTAATGAATAACCATGGATGACCTTTATCATGAATACAGAATCATATGTCATTTACGTTTTGCCTTAATTCCTAAATTGGCACTGGCTCATCACACTTTAAATCTAGCTTATTTCATGCATAATAACCAGTGTGTGAGCCAACTTTAGTTTAAGGCATGCAGAAAAATAAATTTTGTCAAGTACATCTCTTCTGCCTCATTCATGTAGTGGTAAATGTAGGTCTCACTCTTTCTAAATCCTAAACAGTCAACAATGATTGATCGTGTAAGCCAGCAGAGGAACCACAAGCTAAGAGGATTTTGACAGTCCCCATATATTAAGACCAGAAAGCTTTTTCAGTCCCTGCTGTCATCATTACAAGTACAAGCCTCACTCAAACGGATCTTCCAGCCTATAATAAATCACTCTAATTTAAGTTTTTGTTGTAAGAACAATTCAGTGTGCTGCTTTTTTTTTTCAGGCTGACAGTGGAGACCCACTGACGTTTTTCATTATTCAGGTCAGCTTTTGAACAGCAGTTCATGTGTCGCAATTTAGTGGTGAATATGTCATGCGCTTGTCATGTATTACGGGCACGTTAAGGGCATTAAGCACTTGTAAGGCCTTCAGGGACAAGTCATTAGTGATGAATATTAAACCTCCCACATGCGGAGTGTTAGAGACACTTACATCCTCACTATACCTTTGATGAATAGCATCATCTAATCATATTTGCCACTGGAACATAACAGGAAAGAACAAAGCTTCATCTCCAGTAACTATGCACAGCTACAGAGGGGAACATCCAAGCATTATTGTTCTGCACTTACAGTGTAAGTAATAGGGCCTATTATAGGGCTCATAGGCAGACCTGTAGGAGGAGGATATTAGAATTTGAGACTACCTAGAAAACCCTTGTTTCTGCAAGTACCCAGCAATTCAACATGCATTATGTCCATAGTGCCATTACATGCCACTTGATTCTCCCACCCCCCGACAAGCAGAGATAATAAGGATGAAGAGACCCAAATAAGATAAAAGTAAAAGCTAAGCAGGTGGGAATGTTTTTATTTTGCAAATCTGATCCTCTAATTACCACCATCTGTTCTCTGAAGAGGGAAAAAGGGAATGAATCACTTCTGATTTCACAATAATAGTTCCAGTACTGTGAAAAAAGTGTTTCTTTTACTTATTGTTTTTTGTCATCCTGTATTGTTTCAGGTAATCAAACCGATTTTAATGTAAAAGATAGTCTGCATAAAGCCAATTTAATTAATTATGGGTAAAAAAAACAACAACAACCGGGACATACATGTTAAAAGTAATTACCCCCTAAATCTAATAACTGGTTGTGTCACCCTTGGCAACAACAAATGCCCTTGAGCATTTATAATAAGTAATAATGAGGCCTGCATTGCTTCAGATGTTGTTCTGGGTTCTTCTACCTCCTGGATTAGTTGTAGATTTGCTCTTGGAGTAATTTTGGAAGGCCAATCACTCTTCCGTGTTTTCTAATGTATGGATGACAGCTCTCACTGTGATTCTCTGAGTCCCAAAGCCCATACTTACAGAAATCAAAGATCTGATCTTGAAACTATTTTATTGGAGCATGATGGGTTTCAGATGGTGTATTCTTGACTCTACAGGTCTGATAGAAATCTGACCATGTTGTGGCTAGCTTCCAAAATAATATTTTAATCACAGAAAATTCATAATTGAAGAAAAAGGGTAATTTATTTTTTTCACTTTGGGTCAGGTTGGTTTGGATGGCTTTTTTCCTTCAATAAACAAAAATTATTACATACATATAAATATTTCAGTGTGACAAAACAAAAGCCAAAACAGAATAAATCTGTTAAAGTGTGAGCGTTTTATACAGCACTGTATATTTCCACGTGAACAGTTTTCAAGCCCCTGGATGGAGTTTGTTGTGTGGCAATTGGTGAAGCTGTGGAGGCAGAGAAAGTTTAGACGAAGGTGTAATTAAAGCTGATTATAGCAAGGCAGAAGGGAGGGGAGAGGAGCACGTTTATCTTCCCCACAAATGAGCTGAGTCTAGGGGGAGCTAAGAATTAGCTGCCTCTCTGTCGCCTGGTCCCCGCCACACCACTTTGTCACAAGGACACTCTTCCCAGAAGATCAGACGGGGTCAAGTGCATGTGTATCAATTGGCATTATTCTTACGGATGGGTGGGCAGACAGACTCACCGTTCCGACATGCACAGTGGACTGAGGCAGTTTCAGCAAGGCATTGTTTAAAAGACTGGGCTAAAAATACATAATGAACCTCTTTTAATAAACCACCCTGACTTTTGTTCATTAGATCTATAACACCATTGTCTCAGTTATGTTACTCAGCACAGATCACAGGACACACAGGCCATAATTTGCCTGAGAATTTTTCCAATTTGTTAAAATTGCAACAATAAAACAATACTGCTGTACACCACCATAAATGACTGGTGACAATGAAGTTGGTGTCAGATTTGAAGCATTTAATTTGATGCTATATCTGAGCGCTAATTCAGCCTTTGTAAATAAGTCTGGACAACATTTTCACCATCTCTATTTCAGTCTTATATATTTAGAATGGTCAGACCCTAACTGGATTACTCTACACAAAATTGAGATGCCAAACACAATTAGAGATTTTTTGCATTTAACCCCCCCACCCCAAAAAAGAACTTCAATACGGTGGTTGAGGGCTAACTTCTGGGTCCCGATTGAGACAAGAAGGAAAAGCACAATTTATAGACAATATAAACAAAATTTCTGAAAGCTATCTAAAATCACAGGTAATTAATTTCCTAACAACACTTGAACACTGCATCAAGTGCTAACCAATGTCACTGAAAAAAAGCCTAAGCAAAGTAACCTCTTTGAAGAAAACTGGGCAAAGTGGGAGTAAGGATCTGTTCCGGCCAAACAATGCATTTTATGGATTTTAAATAAATGCACTCTTACATAATCATGTTTGTCTCTCTCATTCTCTCAAAGGGGGAACATCAATACAACATCAACTGCAACATCAATACAACACAACTCACAAACTATAAATCAGTCTCTTTCCCTTTACTTTGCAACAATTTTATTACCTAACTGTTAAATATCCAGCTACATGGAAAAAACAGCTTTCTAAGGTGAATGTTTTCTCCAAATGCTGAAAGAAGACTGAAAGTATTCGGTGCTTACATTGTGCTACATTATTTACTCCTACATTTCTCTGAGATCAGACATCTGTCTGTGTTTGCTACATGGGGTGGGAAAGTTAGCTGGCCCCAGGTATCCCTGCAGCAAAAGTTTAGGATGCTTTCATGACACAAGGATGAGCTGACAGGCGAACTACAGTATTAATCCTACAGAGACATTCTCCCACCTTTTGTTTTCTTCAAAGTGAGAACGATGTACCAATCAGCCTTTTCCGAGCATATGTCACCAATTCCAAGATTCCTTTTAGGTCTGACAGTCCAACTCCAGTTTGGACAGATTTGCATTTTTAAGGACTTGAACACAAAAAGGAGAGAAATTGTGCCAGAGATTCATTGAAATAGGTAACTGGATAGAATCCAAGGTAAGATTTAAAAAAATACAATATCATCAATTAAAAAATTTACGCAAAAGCAGCACAGCTGGGCATATGCTGTTAAAGTGTTTATAAAGGGAAATTGTGGGAGTTTTGGTGTGTTTATTCCATAGGAATTCGTCAACTAGTCATTAATCCAGGCAATGGTTGAGGCCTCCTCCTGTGTCTTCTGGAGTTTCTGACAGAGCAAATCAGTCTGAATTTTATTTTTTAAATGCACTGGAGAACTCAAAGAACATGATCCTCACAGTTCTGCCTGCTTTGTCCAGATGAAAATGGCTTGGTTAAAGCAGATGGATGATGCCATCTTCAACTCCAGATCCATTATGATAAGCAGGGGGTTAATTAATATTTTGGGATTTTGTTTTATTATACAAAGAGCACTAAAATATATGAAAGTTATGAAATTTCAATACATCTTTTCAGGAACAACATGGAGCCATTGGATGTATTAAACCGACCATGTATCAAGTCGTTCTTGCTTATGTATCGACACAACATGGTGTTCTTTGATGTATTTATTTCTTTGTTTACCATATTTGATTAATAGGGGAAAGATATGTATGTATTTAATCAGCTCACCAACCCATTCATCAGAGTCATTTATGTAAAACTGTTTGACTCTAATCAGTTGATTGGTGCATCTGTGCAACTTCATGAACTATTCGTTAACTTGCCGATTTTATAAACAGAAAACATGTCTACACTCATTGCACTAATTCTTCCCTCCTTTTCTTATAACAAAAAATAATATATATATATATATATATATATATATATATATATATATATATATATATATATATATACAATTTTAGAAGTGACTAACATTCCTAATTAACAAATTAAATAGTTTTCTTACACATTACTACAGCTCCCACTTTTATTGTATCAAGTACTACTTTTTTTTTTTTTTGCCTTTTTGACAGATATGGCAAATACACATTTATTCAAAAGTCATAAAGCCATGTATCAGCTGCATCTCATTGGAAACTCTGACTATGCCAGCAGGTACATGGTGTTGTTACTGTACTCCTCTAAAAAAAAAAAACACCCGGCGTGTGTCTAGAGGCAGCACTATTTGCGCCGAGGAGGAAGCGCTCAGCCTGTAAAGCGGCACTGCGGCATCGCCGGTATCACTGCGCCCTGGTCTCCCTTCTCCGGGATCCTGAAGCTCGGATCTGGGGAGAGGAGGAGGAGGAGGAGGAGGTGTCCTATGCTTTTCCTTTTGCGGGATTTATTTCGCCAGCTCCAAACCGTCTTCTGCGTTATCTATTTTTTTTTCCTCTTCTGACCAAAGGCCTTCAACTTCTCCGGACGGTCCCTTCCTCACTCGCAAGGGTTTGCATTTCTTGGTTTTGCATGACGTGTCTTGGAGTCTAAAAAAAAAAAGAGGCTTGCTTTTGTTGTGTGTTTCTAATAGTGGAAAATGAGGCTTAGAGAGAGAGAGAGAGGAAGAGAGAGAGAGAGAGAGAGAGAGAGAGAGAGAGAGAGAGAGAGAGAGTCGGAGCAGGAGGCAGTGCCAGTCCGCTGCTGCTGCTGTGGGCTGGACTGTGTTACTAAGCTAGAGATCTGTACTGACAGCACAGGCGGACAAAAAGGGACTGTGAGCGAGAGAGGCAAAGAGTCTCCACTGAGGAGGAAAAGCCAGGGAGAGTGCTGGAACACAGTTTGTTTCAAATAAACAATATATAACGGGGGCTGTGTGTGTGTGTGTGTGTGTGTCACCAGATGAGTGTCGGCACGAGGCTTCAGGGTTAAATGCATAGTTAAAAAAAAAATGGTGACGTTACAGTAAAGGTGCATTGGGTGTTTTCTTGTCTTTCTTTTTTTTTTTCTTTTTTAGATTGACATAACTGCATGAAAGAATTTCCTTAAATGATCTTTAAACGTTTGCATGCTGGTTTGTTAGATGTGCCTCTGTTGTAGAATCAGTGTTTTTCTGTTCAAACTGAACATTTGCCACTTTGCAGGGTGTAGCAGAGTGTGTTGTGTGTGTGCGTGCGTGTGTGTGTGTTTGTGTGTGCTGCAGAATTCCATTCCAGATGAGCTTCATTGCATTGTCTCCTTGGACACACAGGCTGCCATGTAAAGTTGGAGATGATGGTTGACTGAGACAAATCGGTTCTGGTTTGTCTGGTCATGCAGAAAGACGTGTCTCCTCTTTGTTTGAACCTATTGCTGTGAGAGACTCTTGAGAGAGAGAGAAAAAGCATTAAGTTCGAGCATTCAGTCATCTTTTGCTCCCTACTATTTGAGTGATGTAATGGATCAGAATTGTTATTCTTAAATGCATCAAGTAGCTGGAGGTGTTTTACACCACATTGTCAGGATAGATTTTTTTTGTGTAGCTTTATTACTGCGCTGTTGGCTAAATTCTTGAGATTGATTCCGAATAGGCCTGCAAGCTGTTGAATGTTGCAGAGTAATCTCATAAAGCATCCAGATGCCTCCTGTGTGAGACAGTGAAGGTATGCACTGCTGAGTGGTGTGCTCCAGTGCAGAATGACATCACTAAAGGGTCATGGTCATTTGTCTGGATTTCTTTGCTAGACGACTGAAAAACAACAGAAACAACGGGGGTGTCCATTCAGTGTGTACTACCTGAACTGTATCATTGTTTTAGGTCAACCCCGACTCAGGTGTGTTTTATTCAAGGAGGGACTTTCAAACTGCCGATCAGTTAATGTTAGGGAGAGCTGAAATATTTGAGGTTTATCTTCGATGTTAACGTGTTTACACCAATATTTTTTTAGAAAATTCGTTGGAAAGTTTCCAAACCCTAGTTGTCAAAATAAGAAATCATGCACAAATTTTAACTGCAAGTGTCCTAGTTCTGTGTTTAATTTAGTAACATCTACCAGTAGAGATATGTCTATTTTAGACATGTAAAGTATGAAAATCTCAAAATGTCCCAGGTTCTATATATAAGTCATAAAAATGTTTAACATTGTCTAATTTGTATTATATAGAAATTATTTCTATAACTATATATATAACTATATTCAAAACTAAAAGCAGCTTCTAAATTAATATAATAGATTATCAAAAAAATAATGTTTTCATAAGATTTAAGAAAAAACATATAGTGTAGTTATGAGAAGTTTATTCTGCAAAATAACTCTGCCTGCTATTTTATTCTACATATGAGCCTAGTTACAAAAGTATAACAAGCTAATATAATATAATTGTGGTTTATTAGTCAACCTGTCTCCCTTTCTGCAGTCAGACTGCTTGCACCTTTCCAACTGCAGTCTTTACCATTAATATTTTAATTAGAGGGGTGGATGCTGCTTGTTTAGTTTCCACACCTTGCAGGACTGGATTTGTTTCCTTGCCGCCAACCTGATCTTTCTTTTAGGTCTGCATAAGTGTGGGTCATCCGATCAGTAATGTGCAGCAACAGGTTGGGGAGGGAGCAGTGCTCTGTTACTGTGTGGTCCAGAGAGCTGGAGACAATTCACAGTCACGCAATGCTTTATTTAGGGTTTTAATTTAAAGGATTTTAAACCATAGGATTGTTTTTAGCCGTTTTGAAACCATACCTTTCCTAAACATTGGTGAATTCCAAGGTTTCACACTCCAACAGTGGTGTGTCACAAATAAAAGCAATGTGTACTAGAACCTTTGGAGGAGCGTCTAAATCCTTTTCTTTTTCAAGAATGTTCCTCATTAGAAACACAAGCCTCTTTCACAAAATGCTTAAAGCCAAGATCTAGACTCAGTGTCTTTTCTGAAAAGACCAAAGGCATGAGGATGATTGACGTCAACCTCTGAGACGCCAAGTAAGGTTATCACATCCCCATATTGGCTGACTTATTCAATTCAGCTTAAAAGTATAATGTTAATCCTAAAAAGAAACTAAATGTTCTCGTACTATTTAGGTTTTTTCAAAGACCCTCTACATGGGTTTTTAGCCAAGGGCAGTTTCTTTAAATACAGTTACACTAGAAATGAATCATGCACAACTACTGTATTTATCCCTTTTTTAAATTGAAAAAGTAAAGATGTCCGACATATTTTATGAGTACCACTGTATAAGGTAAAATAACTGAACTTACGTAGCACCTTTCGAGTCATACAGACCTCGCACAGCACTTCTGTTCTAAGAGTCTCATCCGACAAGCTTTCAAACCTTCATACACTGATCTGTTGGTTTAAATGCCGTGCCTTGCAAGAGGACATGTAGATATGGTGGAAAAAGCTGGAATCAAACCCCCAAACTTGTAACTGCCAGACAGTTACTCTTCTGAGTACTCGCCCTGACTCTACTGAGTACTACTCCACACCTTTTGTTGTGTGATGCTGGCTTGATCATTGAACGCTCATGTGTGCAGGATAGTGATTGATTGATTCGTGATTTATGAATGACCAGAGGCAGCTCAGAGGGAATCTCAACTTTGTAAGTTTATAAGCTGTTTAGTCCAGTTTGGTAAAGGCTGTAGACTATTACAATCTCTATCCTGAGCTCAAAGACCTGCTAGTGTAAGAAAGTGGAGTTTACTCAGATCTGATTTCAGCTGTCCTCATAAAACATTCATACTGCGTTGTGTATAGTAGCCAAGGCCTTAGGGGAAGCATGCAGCACCTTTACTACAGTGACTTGTTAAGTGACTGCATTGTTGACCTTTGCTTAGTGAACATGTTGCAAATGCATGCTCTATCTCTCACTATTTCTGTCTTTATTATTTCAGGTGTGAGTTTGCCATCCCTGGGTCGGAGGTGTCAGTCGGAGAAGAAAAATGTGGCAGGACCTGTTCACCTTAGTATGGAGGGATAAGTTCACTGAACAGACATTTGCTTTAACTTGAAGAGCCCCTCCTCTGATGGAATTGGGAGCTTGGTGATAGCATGATGGATTTGATGGACTGCCTTTGGGGATCCTCAAGTGGAACCGAGCTTAATTGAGTGACTTGATGCAGTTTGGAATTTTCTTTTAAAAGGTTTTATCTCTTGGATATTACCCATATACCTCGGATCTAAACGACTGAAAACAATCTCGAAGATATTGTGGAAATCTGCCTTGAGAGGCTTTTCGCTCAAGGGTTTTGAGTCCTTCTGGGAGGTGGGTTGTTTTGGATGTTGACCATGAAGGACACGGACGGACCTCAATGTAGCGGCCAGCGGAAAAAGAGGAAGTCGAGGTCGGAGAGGGATCGGGAACGAAGGTCGAACGGGATAAAGAGCAACCACATTAAAGGCTCGATGTTTCGCCTCTCCTCCGACTCTGAGCGGGAGGCTGAACGGCAGCCCTCCTCGTCCAGGCCTCGACCTCCGAGGAGGAAGCGAAAGGAGTCTACTTCTGCTGAGGAGGACATCATTGACGGCTTCTCCATCACAGGCTATGTCACCCTTGAAGCTCTAGAGGTCAGTTATTGACTTTCAGTCTTGTTTGTTTTATCTGTGTTTAAAATGAACTTGAGAGCCTTTAATGTTCAAGGTTTGCCTCTGTACTTGGCTGTTCCAGCGTGCTGGCTTCTCCCTGCCTATTTGGCTGCTCTGCAAGCTGGTGTTGAGCAGATGTTGCTTTTAATGCACTGCTGTACCAGAGATTACTATCTCTGTCACAAAAAAGCTGCTATTGTTGCTGTTTATACTGCTCTGGGTATGCTTTCACAACTTCTCCAGCAGATAAGGACCTGTGCAGCTATGGCAGTTTTGAGTTTTTGTGCACTTCGAAGAGAAAAAGCAATTTGATCCACACTACAACAATTTATTCTGAGTGGGAGTGATTTATTGTATGCTGGCTATCCATTTTCCTCCATATCCAAACGCAGCCAAGGCTGTGTTCCAGAGGTCTGAATTATGACTTGTAAAGCACAACTGTTACATTTTTCTATTATAAATATTTGATGACCAAGGGAGCAATGTTTCAGTAAGACACCGGGACTCCGAAAGCCACTTTTGGTTGTACAATTTGAAAACAACAGACTCTCAAACACATCTGTTGTTTTGGTGATCAACTATGATGCCTTCAAATATATCAGACTTGTTAATCTGCTGACTGCAAAGGTAAATTCCAACAGGGCCCTGCATGGGAGGTACTGTACATTTAGCTCACTCAATTGTTGCTGTTGATAGTAATTTACCATATCAGGCTTTTCTTGGATGATACCGAAATCTTGTTTTCTTGAAAGGCCTCATGGTCTGAGTTTGATTGTGCGACTGTGACTCAGGTGGTAAGAGTTCGTCCCGTAAACCGATGGCTTGCCTGTTCGAACTCTTGCTCCGTCTGTCTCGGTCATTGTGTCCTTGGGAAAGACACTTTACCTGCCTTGCCTGCTGGTGGTGGATGCCAGTGAATGGCGGCCTTGCTTCTGTCAGTCTGCCCCAGGGCATCTATGGCAACGTAGCTTACCATCATCAGGGTGTAAATGGGTGAATGAGTGAATGTAGTGTAGTGCCATTTAATTTTGACCAATTCTGAATACTATGCACATAAAAAGATTATTTTAAAATCAAAGATTATCTCAATTTCTGTATGGTCATTTTTATCTATTCAATCATAACTTGGTATATATATATATATATATATATATATATATATATATATATATATATATATATATATATATATATATGTTTGTTATTTGTTATTTAAGATATTTACAGTCCTATTGGTTCAGTTTGTGTGTTTCTCAGCTAGATCTACATTTCACAATGCTTAAAAGGGTCTTCCATTACTTTATCTTCATTCAGAATGGCACGTGAGTCCATGGGCACACTTCAAAGTAACTTAAGGATGCTCAATTTTTTTGATTGAATAATCATAGTTTTCTTTCGTTATAAAAACCCAACATTATTATTCACTGTAATTTGTGAGCCTGACTGTAACAAAATCCCCTAATTTACATTTAAAAAGAAAAACCGTAGCCGAAAAGAACTGAGAATTGGAAACATTAGAGTACACTGATACATAATGACAGTGATTTAGAGAATACTTTTTTTAAACTAAATCATGTTAGTTATATGCTCTGGGTTAAAGTAAAAGCTAAAGGAAAGCAAATAGACTGGGAATCCTTTAAATTATGTACAATAAGAGATTGTCTTCTGTTCCAGTAATGTTAGAACTGAACTTTTACCACTATACTTCTTCAAACATTTACTTAAATTCCCTCTGGGATCAATAAAGTATTTTTGAATTTGAATTTGAATTTGAATGAACAAATGTTGAACAAGACTTACCAGAGTGTCTGTAGTCTGCAGGTTTGACTAGCATGAGCTTCATGGATTTGTGAAGCACATTCTTAGTTGAGCAAACGATTTGTAATAAAAATTAAAAAATCTGTAATGAAACTGAACAGAGAGGGATATTAAGGTAGGTAGATTGGTAAACTTAATAAAATCAGGAGTTGTGCTGCACGTATTCTTTGGCTTTAAAGAGAAATTTGGTTGCAAAAAAGGAGCCAATCAAAGTTCACAGATGTGTTTCTGTGATCTTGTGTTGGAGGCTGAAAGCTCTCATTAAACTGTATTTAATTCAGAGTAACATAATGTTGAACTGGATGCTGTCCAAGAAACCCTGACAGCTTGCCCTAATCTTACGCTTGAAAGGACACCAGGTGGTTTGCCGTACTGTCTACAGTCTTCTTCAATTTAAAGGATTTCTTCAGTTTGTTAATAGATATTATCTAGGTTTTTTATAGCTTCAGTGACTATAAACAATATACCGTGATTTTGCCTCTGGCATTTTTTTTATACTTAGCAACACAGAGTGTGTAACTTTTGTTGCTTGTGTTACATAAGCAGAGAGGGGACCATCAGCGTTTGTGACTACAATGTCATGTTCTGTCACCCTGGTTGTCTGTTACTGTCATACTGATTTGTCTCTGTGTGTACCTGCTTCAGCTTTAACTTCTCTCTCCGCTGCAGAAAATGCAACAGAGAGAAACAGCAATGGTGTTATGACCTGGCTCAGAGGCCACAATAGAGACACACCATGTACAAGAGTTCTTAAATATGCATTTACGTATTTAACATAAGCTTAGGTTAAAATCAACGTTTCTAATATGAAGTGTGAAATCAGTGGTCTATAGTATGCCTAAATGTGTTGAAATGTGTAAGCAAAATCATCATAAGCGAGAAGGTAGCAACATTTCAGTGGAGAGCAGAGACAAGTTAGTTGGCAGTCAGGGTTTTAAAAACCTTACAGCCGTACCAGATCCTCAGGTGTCCCACATCAGTAATCAGGGATACACATGCTTGCTCAGTATGAGGGATTGCTGAAGGATTGCTGTGGTTGGAAAGTCTGCATCAACGGGGCCCAACCTCACGCCAATGACTGACGCAATCTCCTGGAATTCCTTAAATAGGAAACTTTTTAACTGATTGGAATGTTTGTATAAAGGTATTGAAATGACTTCTTGTTAAGTGCCTTGAGATGACATCTGTTGTGAATTGGCGCTGTATAAATAAACTGAATTGAATTGAATATGAAAGATAAATGCCTGAGCTAACCACCAAGGGCCTGTAGGGGTCAAACATGCAGTTTTAAATGCCCAATGAGAGCAACTTTTTGCTTTGGCAATGTGACTAACCAAATTAATCTGCTTGATTCTATGATAAATGGGAAAAAACATTATACAGATACAGATTACATAGATTATTTACACAGTCTGATGTTTTCAAGCTTTTATTTCAGTTGATTATGATGGCGAGACCGTGGCTCAGGCGGTTAGGAGTTTGTCCCTTAACCGGTTGGTTGGAACCCCTTGGCAAGACACTTCACCGGTCTTGACTGCAGATGGTGGTCAGTATGGCGCAGGGCAGCTGTGGCTACAATGTAGCACACCACTATCAGTGTGTGAATGTGTGCATAAATGGGTGAATGCCTGAAAGTAGTGTAAAGCACTTTGTGGTCCTCTGACTGAAAAAGCTCTATGCATGTGCAGGCCATTTACCATTTTCTGCTTACAGCTAACGACAATAGGACATTCAAGACCAGAATCTTAATTCATCAGACCAATACAAAACATTTTAATACAGAAATGTGGGCTTAATGTAAAATATGTTTAATACCTGAACTTAAGGTTATTTTTAACTGGTACTTTTAATGGGAAATTGGTCTCATTGTAGAGTATATTAAAAGTTATTGAATACATGAATATAATAATTGAATATATTAGGGCTTTCAAACGAATACAATTTTTAATCTAATTAATCACAGGGTAGCCGTGAATTAATCACGATTATTTAGCATTTCTAAATATGACTGAAAAAGTAAAATTTTCTGTGTAAATAAGGGACAAAATCCGGAGGCTGTTGCTAAGGAAATAGAGGAGAGATACTATATATATATATATATATATATATATATATATATATATATATATATATATATATATATATATATATATATATATATATATATATATATATATATATATATATATATATATATATATATATATATATATATATATATATATATATATATAAATGTATGTATACTTATCCTTGGTAACTGTGTATAAGGAGCCCAGGTTATAGATACCAGAGTTTTACAGGCTCTTTAGTGTTTAAACGCATGCACATACAATTCCACTAGTGGTAAAGTTACATTCTGATGAGGTCAGACCCCATGGAGGTATTTGCATGTGTTTTCCATCTGTCACCTTAGAGCTGGTACCTCACTGCTCCCAGAGCTGCCTTTCATATGCATGCTGATATCCTCGCTTGGCATTTTTCTTCGCCTCTCTCCCGTCTCCAAAATTTGTTAAAAGGCTTTCAAGATAGTAATAATGTAATATTGCTTTTGGAAGATTCTGCACTCATAACCTATTTCTTGCTATTGAATTGAACTCTGAGTTGCTTAAATTGTTGGAAACTTTTGAAGCAATTTTTGGAAAACACTTGACAGCTGGATATTGCCATAAGACCTTTTTGCTGTTGGCTTGACTTTACGTATTTGCATTTATTTATGTAAAGCTCTAGCCAACCATAAAGGGAATAAAGATGAATGCTCTTATTCATGACTTCTATTTATGTTTCAAAGATGTATGAGTTGCATTAAATAATGATCATCAATCTGGCAAGATTAATAAGGTGATCAAGCTTGTTTTTGATTTAACCAGGTTTCTTAGCCTGAGTCAGCGTTAGAGAGCTCTACTTGGAGTGGGCAGCTTCTGAAGCCCACATCACTGACCAATATCAAATCTGAAGATTGTCTCATTAGATATCTTTTCCAAGAACTTTGTTTAAACTCAATTTCCAAAGCAAAACCATCTGTAGACAAAACGTCTCCAGCAGGAAATAGCCTCTTCTAATTCACACCGTGCTCATTTATTCAGAGCTCATCACTTCATTCATCACTTAAAGTTGAGTAATAATGATTTAGTTATGGATTATTTCAAAAGCTCTAAAGTAGGGGAAAACGATCACTCAGAAACACTCTATGACATTCACAATCATCTAAACAACCAGCTTTTTAATCATAACACTTAAGGATCAGTAAAACATTGCATATTTATTAAAGATCTTGAGAAAATCATGTGCGGAAAAAGAGATTATTTTAGCTCGAAATAAACTTATGATGAAGGCTATTAAACTTTTTTTTTGGGGGGGGAGAAGTATCTAAAAGAAGAAATGTTAAAAGAAATCAATTTTCATACTCAAAATAATAACAATTTCAGAAAGATGTGAACTGAGATCAAAAACACATTGAAACATTTTCATTGAAAAAGCACATTAGCAACAGCTAATCTTAACATCTGTAGTCCTGTGCTGTGTGCGTTCAGTTGAGAGAGATTTCCACTCCTCACAACACCTTGTGGTATTGGTTTAGGCCAAAGTGATGTTCTTTAACCTTTTCTGGCTCATTAAGGTTCTGTGTAATGATGCTCAGTAATTGCAAAAAAAACGTATTCATATTTTATTGAATTATAACATCATATTCGTGTGTCTCATGTGTTTGAGCATAATATAGCCCAGTAGTGGTTGTTCTGATTGTTCAACTCTGAAATGGTTCTAAACAGATAAACAACTTTTACTTTAATGCAGAAAGGAGGCACTTCCTTTTACTTAGTTTCCATCTTTAAGGTTATGGTAAAATGTTTTTTTGAATGCTGAGCTAAACAGAAGCTATTTTTTTTTTTTTTTAAACCTTTCATAACCACTTCCCAGCATCATGGCTTCAGGCTAGACTCCTGACAACACCATGTGTTTTTGCATCTGGTTTTTGAGGTTTGAACAGATTTCATGATCATACTTTCTACCAGCAACGTATGCTTCGGCTTCAGCTTCACATTACAACCACAAACTTCATTGTGTTATATGGAAATTTTGGGTAATAGATAAACAAAGTGAGATCTGAAAAGTGTGG
The DNA here is from genome assembly GCA_963556495.2 of Valencia hispanica. Classification (NCBI taxonomy): domain Eukaryota; kingdom Metazoa; phylum Chordata; class Actinopteri; order Cyprinodontiformes; family Valenciidae; genus Valencia; species Valencia hispanica. The sequence continues at coordinate 41,008,906 of OY747715.1, forward strand.
CGTGCATTAGTATTCCCCCCCCTCTTCACTTTCATACGCCTAAATACAATCCAGTGCAACCGGTTGTTTTCCAAAGACAATGCAGGCATTTTTAAAGATACTTTTCTGTAATAAGTTGGATGTATCAGAGTCAGTGTTGCCAACTGTCTCCGAATGAAAGTAGCTGAAGTTGACCCAGAAAGTCGCTAGATGTCGCCAGAAAAGGACACACACTAATTTCCATGTTGATGCTGACATCACGTCATGCTGCGTTGGTGTCCTGCAACAAAAAGTCATGTGGCGGTCTATATTTATATATATCTGCAACATTCCAGAAAAATAAAAAGGAAATCATTAGTTGTAATATAATTTACAAATCTAAAGACCGTCTGTCATTTTGACATATTACAATTCACACCCCTCACTTGGTGCAGACGAGCAGACATTTTCAGGTTTATGCACGGAGTTCCGTTAACTGAACCAATGATTATAAAAACAATTATTCCTATGATAGCATCTGAGCATCGTTTTAGACCTGGATGCCGTACCCAATGCATATAATCCTGGAGCTTAGATGACAGCACTTTGAAGAGCTATGGAGGCTTTGGAGCGCGTACCTGCGCCGGACACAGACCGGTGCATCTTACCCACTGATCCAAACGGAGAGCAAGCTGTGGATTTTTTCCCGCTGAAGCGTCCAGGAAAGCCCTCGTTCAGAGAGAAATGGCACTTTTGAAGTCTTTTTATTAAACTGGTTGAATTCTGGACATTTTGGAAAGACAACCAACAAAAGCAATCGGAGATAAGTGGGTAAAGGAAAGCGGGGCGCAATTAGGACATGTAAGACAGCTGGGAAGGGGAGCAAGCTGACAGGCTGAGGAAAGGTGAAAGATATAAACAAAGTACAGATACAGGTAGGAAGAGACAGAGAGAAACATAGCAAGTAACCTAAGAAAATGCAAGTATAAACACAAAGAAGAAAGAATACTACACAAGAAATACATTAAAATGGCAAAACCACCAGCTAAATACTTAAACCATAAGGAACTAACCAAAACAACCCTGAACTGTGACAGTTGTGTTGTTGTCGTACGGGTGATGTTATTTTAGCTTCTGTAGTCTTGTTACTTCCGGAAGGAGGAGTGCCCAGCTCGACTTGCTAGGGATATCGTTTCCAAGCAGAGAATTATGTTTTTTTAACCGCATTATCTGGGTGACTTAGCTTGATGAGGAGTAGGCCAGTTCGGTACGACTTCAGCCGAACTAAGGTGTTCATTTATTATCTGAATTTTGTCAGACTAAGGCAGTAATTTGGTTTTCTCTTACTGCATGTAAACGCACTGTGAGTGCTTGACTGGGTGGGCCAATTCTGACAGTGGACCAGGTAGAAGTAAAACAACTCTTTTGGAAATCTGATTTTTTCAATGGTAGTATATTGGTACCAACTGGTCTACAATCAATTCAATCAAAAAAAAACTTTATTTATCCCGAAGGGCAATGTAATCATATCGTATCATATGTGGATGGTGATGCTGTGGGCAGAAAGGATTTTTGGTAGCAGTCAGTCAAACAAATCTGAAGAGGCCTCTGATTGAAGCCTGTTGCTGTTGATAGCATGCTAACAGCTCAATGTCTGGGCAGCTGAGACGATTTCACAGTAGCTTCTCCTGAATGACACCACCAAGTATTGGATAGCACTGCTAATCTATCTCATTTGATTTGCCACTCTTCTTTGAACCTCTGGCTGTACGGTTAGAAAGCCAGGCAGAAATGTTGGAGAAAGGGAATTGATCCTTGTCCATTATGATCGATGAAAGAAGTAGTTTGAACCTTCTCCTTCTCTCTCTGCTCTTTTACTCCTGGTCTGCATTCATGACGCCTCCTTTACAACTTCTGGGAGTCCGTAGTATGTTGATGCTTTACTGCAAAAACAACTCATGAAGAGAAAATTATGCAAAATTGTTTTTTATTTATTCAAACATGTGCCATCTAAACATTTATTGAAGTCTAGAGTCAACTGAAATGCCTCCATCATCACACCCACAGATTCACTGAAGGAACTCCAATTATGTTGGATGCATCTGTACCCTATTCACAGATTCACCTATTTCCGCATTTTTCTATGTATCAGAGATGGACGAGAAGCTGAATATAGAGAGCTGGTGGACCGCTTCGTGACAAGCTGTGGAAACAATCGTCTCACCTTGAATGTGAACAAAACAAAGGAGATGATTGTAGATTTCAGAAGAAACAGGGATAAGTCAAAAGGTGTTTCCATCATAAGAGAAGAAGTGGAGGTGGTTGAGGAGTATAAATACCTCGGAGTTCACCTTGACAACAGACTGGACTGGAGGCGCAACAGTGAAGCCGTCTACAAGAAGGGACAGAGCAGACTGTACTTCTTGCGGAAGCTTAGGTCCTTCAAGGTTTGCAGCAAGATGCTGCAGATCTTCTACAAGTCTGTTGTGGAGAGTGTAATCTCTTCAGCCGTCATCTGTTGGGGTAGCAGCATCAGAGCCAGGGATTTAAAAAGGCTAAACAACCTGATAAAGAAGGCTGGTTCTGTTATTGGGACAACTGTGGAACATCTGGAGATGATAATGCAAAGAAGGATTCTTCAAAAAATCAAAACAATTATGGACAACCCTGAGCATCCTCTTCATGAGACAGTCATACAACAACAGAGCGTCTTCAGTCGAAGGCTTCTTCAGTTTCGCTGCAATACAGACTGCTACAGGAAATCCTTCCTGCCCACAGCCATCATAATCTACAACAACTCCTTAAATAATTAATTATATGAGCTATACCAACACTTAATTTCCCTCTGGAATCAATAAAGTATTTTTGAATTGAATTTAATTGAATTGAATTGGACAAAGGAGCATACACAAGCCCCCACTGCTTTTATCGCCCCAACAGAATGGTGACCACGCCTGATTTTTAAAGTGTTTTATTTATTTAAATAGCCGAGTTAGTCTACAAGTTTTTAAGGGTATAAATTAGTTGGAAAAAGGGGTTGCGCACTGGTATAAAACCGTCTCAGAAATATATGCTGTCAGTAGTTGCTACATGTAGAACTTCAGCTCACAGTTGGAGAAAATAAAAGTTGTAGTTTTATCAAATTTACAAAGCTTTCAAAAGTACAAGATAAAAATAATAAATAATAAAATTACTAAAGAGCAAGATACTCATCCCTGTATTTCCTCCGTGGTTGACCGTGTGACTTCTCTGACTCTGAAACGTTCCCTGATCTTTTTAGATATTTGTATATTTTGTAGATGGAATCTCTGATAATGCGGCTACTTCAGCTTGTTTTGTTCTGCTGCGATATATTCCAACGTCAAACTCCGAGCCCGATGTTCCAGGTCCCGGTTCTATTTACAATGATGATCACAGTTGCTAATTTATTTGAGTGTGTTTAATTTTGTGAGAGGGGGGAGCTGGTTGATTTAATTTACAGTGCAGTGAAACATTTACAACGACAGAATCTAGGGGGGAAAAACTATTTAAATCCCATTGATGTACTGGGCCACCTTTGCCTCCACTAGCAGCTCGATTTTGTTGTTGTTTTTTGCAGCGCACCTTGATGTAACAAGTCAGAGCGTTCAGTCAGTGGTGTTTGAAAGTTGAAAGAGAAAGGGTGGTGCGGAGAGGGCTAGAATTAAAAAGAGGTACGCTCTGAAAACAGATGCTAGTACATGTGCAAAAATGGGCAACTCTATCACTAAAACAAGTTTGTGGTTTGTGACAGCTAACGATGAAAGAGGTAAGACCACACGTTGAACTTTGCCTGCAAACCACCAATCAAGTTCATTAATTATCAAGTCAATGAATTGTGTGACATAGTGGCATAACATATTTTAGTAATATTTTTGATGCGACACTACATTACTTTGCTCCCCAGAGTTAGAAGGAAAATCCAGCATCAAGCAATAAAAGCCCACAAGTCCAGAGTGGGCGGGATTACTTATTGAGTGAATATTATTAGTATTACTATCATGAAGAACATGGTGTAGACCTGCTTCATATGAAAAGTGCCCAGCAATGCTAGCTGATTCAGCACTACATTAATAAAACTGACATGAATAAATCAGACACTGTAAAGATTGGGGATTTATGCTGAGAATTTTGACCATTTTTAAATGTGGTTTAGTGTCAGAAGCAGTCAGGGGTCAGTAGTGATGAGGGGATTTCTCTTGTTAGTATGGAAGGAACAGATGTGTGAACAAGCAGGCATTTGTTCCAATATAACCACTTTTCTATGCCCAAAATGACTGTGTGACCTGTTATATTCTTTTATCATTAAAAGTAAAAGTAAGAATATAAATATACAAAGCCCATATTTGAGAGATAATAGAGAGAAATTAATATAAAATAAACCTGCATGTTTTGCCATTGACAATATCTGAATTGGTTATGTCAAAAAGCTTGTTAATGGAGTGCTGTAAAGAATAATGTAGATGTTAACGCAGGGTGAAATAATTCTACCTTGTGAAGCAATTCACCCTCATTTGCACTGAACTTGGCATTTCTTTTTAGAAAAATACTCTGAATTACAAGGCTTTACAGAACAGTGTGACGCTGTAGCTTTAACATGTAAGGTTATAATTACATTATTTTAATAATAATAGGTCGTGATCTAAAGCAGGCCAGTCTGAGGCGTGAGACTCCAGGGCTGAAAATGAGTCCCACTCTGGCAGTAGTGCTAAGATGGTTTCCTCTGTACATAATAATGCATTTCTAAAGTATATTTGGACTATATTTGAACTATTAAAATAGGCAGTAATAAGAATTTTTAGCGTGTGTCTCACATCACCATGGTATCATGGTATTTAGCTAAACACAGGTTCCTAACCACCATGAATACTTGGAGTCCACTTTAAACTGCAATATTTGGACTAAGTTTACTTTGTAAAACACAGAATTCTTATTGATTATGAAAAAATTTGAATGAAATTTGGGGGGGTGAAAGACAAAAAAGTAAATGAAAGGGATTATTAAAACCTGCGTCTGCTGGAAGAGAAATGTTTTTATCAAGCTGTGAAAATCCCCCTCTTGTATTTTTCTGTTCTTGATGTTTTTATTTTCCCTCCACTAACCCCACCGCCAGGATTTGGTTTATTCAATTTACCTTCAGGCTTCTATCAAATGTCTGCTGCTTCAAACAATTATTAGCTCTAAAATCCAGTTTCACACGCCTCTGTCTCATGAACGCATACAGCCGGTGGAATTATGAGACATTCCAGCTAAAATAGAATGGAGAACACTGGGTTTATGTAGAGTTTTCAGTTACGGTGTTTGAGTGTGTGGGGTGGATTTTGATGACTCGAAATGTGAAGTCCCTTGACATCTTGTTATACCTGCAAGTGATTGGCTTTTCACACTGAAAGTAAAAGCAGAGCTAAAAGGGACAGGTCACCAATAAGAGAGGCACCAATCAATTATCCAGAGATCAATCAATCAATTTTCCCTTCATTTGCTCTGATTTAACTAATACCTCTATTAAAGAAGATAACACGTTTTATTCTATTTCATTTGTCTGCGTTCCTTAAATGATAAATGGACCAAACTTATATAGCACTTTTCTAGTTATACTGACCACTCATGGCCCTTTTCCACTGAGGCGGAGCTGGAGCTCCCGTGGCTTCCGTGCTGACTAAGCTCCGGTGTTTTCGTTTTCGATTCCCGCGAGCACCAGCTCTGAGAGCCAGAAACGGGTGCTACTCTGGCACCACTCTTGTGTGGGGCCAAAGCGGAGCTATCCAAGCACTCACTACGTCAAAGGGGAAGGGGGAGGGATTTACAGCCTTCACAGTAGAGGACCGTCATATTTAAATCCAGACTGCTCGGAATGTTTTTTTGTTGTTGTTGTTGAAAACATGGATAGCATCAAGACTACGTCGCCTATTACGACGTTGCCTTGTCGACAGTAACTGCAACAGCGATGCCTTTTGCCGCTGTATCGCAACAAATGCTTGTAACACCAGTCATCCATCTTTGTTGTTATGGTTTTCTTCTTCAGCGTCTGCTTTATTTTCGGCGAGTGGCGGATTTCTGAAGTGACGCTTCGATGACGCAGCGCCGTAGCTCACGGTGGCTCCAAGTTGGCTCCTTGTTATGGAAAACGAAGGAGGTTTTGTGAAAGCTCTGGCTCCAGCACCAGCCCCAGCTCCAGCTCTGAACAGGCTCTCAGTTCTTTGCAAGGGAAAAGGGCTATCAAAGTGCTTCACACTGGAGACACATTCACCCATTTGCACTCACAAATGCGCACACATTCATTCATTCAAAAACTGGAATCAATCCAAGTCAGAATCCTCAGGTCAGACCTGAAAGTAGGCCAGAAATCTGTATCGTCTCACACAGCTATGTAAGGATTGGTTTCCGTTTAATAATGTGGCCTTTTCTGGTCTGTGCTGTTCATGGGATGATTCTGTCAGCATGCCAGCTTCTGTAGAAACAATTGATTTCTCTGGCACAGCCCCAGAAGTCTGCTGGGTGGAGCTCCTGAAGAGCGGCAGTGAGCAACACACTGATTAATAATGCACAGAAAGTAACGAGCTAATGGTAAATCAGATATATCGGCAGTATTGTTCTGGTAGGATACACAAGCATGACATTTCAAAGGAAGAGACGACCTGTTAAGCTTTGTTTCACAAAGAAAAGCAAGTTGGACAAGGACACACTCAGGGATGTGGTTTTATAGGACTGTTCTTGTTGCCTCAGCAGATATTTGTGTTCGGGGAAAAGATCCAGTCTTTCGACCTTTTTATTTTCCCAGCTTCTATAGATTTGTGTGTCAGTGATAACAGATCATTTGTATTTAGGCTTGTGAACTCCACTAACACATTGCAAATATTTTTAATATGTTCTCAAAGAAACAAACGTATGTAAAAACGAAGACTATGACTTCTTGAGGAGGCAGAACATAACGGTCTGGTGTTGTTGTGGTGTGCAGTAGTTTAACAGGTTCAGGGTGTCTTACTGAGAAATGAGCTGACTCAGGCTTCTGTATGAACTCTGTGTACATTCAGCATTCTGTCTCTGCATTGAATCTCTCAGGTTGATACTTATACTGTGGTGTTGTGCAGCTGATTGAGAACTTTGCAGGCTCAAATGCAGGGGATATATGTATCCCAGATGATGGAGCATTATCCTATGTAGGCGGACTGAACAATAACACATTTAGATACTTATGTTTCCTGTTACTGCATGACTCTACTTAAATAAACGTACTTTAATTGGACACATTTAACCAAACAGCAAGTTAAAAATTGGGGAATTATTTCAAGCACCACTTCGCTGCTTAATTAGCATGGTTTTGTTGTGATTAGTGTACATATTGTCCCAGATCTGAAAGCACTGTTTACTCATCAGGCATTTGGTGCTACCTTGTGTAGTTTTTAATAAACAGCCTTGTAGCTAAAAGCTTCCACTCAACGTTCTCGTTCTTTAGAATTATTATCCTAGTCTTTAAATTTAAGCGAGAGAGGCTGCAGTGAATAATCTTAGCAAATGTTGGTGTTAAAGCTTGTGTATATCATGAAATGGAATCATAACACTTAAATAACTGGCTATGTGTGGTCGCTGTTTAATGGGAGTTTAATTCCACAAAAACAAAAGAAATCTCAGCTTTAGAGTTATTTAAAACATATATTGATCTGGTTTTTCTCGATTTTTAAGCTGCTGATAAAGATTTTAGCCAACTTTGTCACAGACAGTTAGCAGTTTAATAAATATTTAGTGGTTTAATAAACATGGCTCAATGCAATCTGCTGGGATTCCTTGAATAGAGAACTTTTAAACTGATTGGAATGTATGTATGTGGAAGTCGAGTGCATCGCTACTTGACAATCTATTGGCTGCCGGTTGCAAAGCAGCCAATAGTGTGTCAAGTGATTGGTGCTGATTGGCCGTATCCCCAAAGAGCGGTGATGATGAAGACTGTAGATACCAAAACAGTTTCCACTGTGCTTATTGTTGCATATTTGGTGTGTGAAGTATTAAAATAGGCAGTTATAAACATTTTAGAGAAGGTTTAATCGATTTGCGGATCTTAGTTAATCCCTCAGTTAAGTAATTAATTTCCATTGTTCGAATGCATTTAGCACTCCCTGACTTCCGGATATTTTCTTTCCTATTTAATCTTTAAATTTCTTCTGGCAGGTTTTTACACACAAATTAATGTTTGTCAAGGCTGGATGTGAAGTGGAATCTCTGAAGTAGAGCCATGGCTGGTGTCACACTTTGCTTTTTCTTGACCAATCACCCCCATTGTAAAACACTTTAAGAAGTGTTTTTCCTTAAAAAAAATTAATTGCTTAATTTTTGAACAGATTGGAAGAATGAACTGAAGGAATGTATGTATGATTGAGTTGAAATGACTTTTCTTGTAAAGTGCCTTGAGATGACGAGTTGTGGATTGGCACTATATAAATAAACTGAATTGAATTGGATTAACTTTATGTCCCATACTCATAATGACAAAGTTGCTGTTAGTCTCTCTGCCATGATCCTTGCAGACTTGTAGACATAGCCCTGCAGGGATGTCCACCTGCAGCTTTCTACCATTGATCCAGCCTCTCTTCTCTGATCTGTCTCTAAAACAGAATCAACACATCACACTTTCAGACAAAATCTCTTTCCAGTCCTGCACACCCTGATACGCTCCACTCTGCATCTACAGCTTTAGTGGAAACTTTTACTTAATACTTCATACCTTCCTAAGGTTAGAACTACAATCTGTTGACAGGATGAGCGAAACAGAGGTAAAATTTTATCATGAAAGCCTGGAATCTTTCTGCATGGATTTTGGATGTTCTCTTAGTGCATGCATTCTCTCTGGGTACTCCAGCTTCCTGCCATAGTGCAAAAACAAAACTGTTAGGTGAACTGGTCTCTCTAAAAATGGCCTTAGGTATGAGTGTGTGCGTGCATTGTCCTGTGTGCCTCCGTGTTGCCCTGTGATCCTGTGATGGACTGGCGACCTGTCCAGGGTGCAGCCTCTCATCCAATGACCACTGGACAAAGGCACCAGCTTTGCTGTTATCTGTAAGACAGTTAAATCCTTTATTCATTTATTATAACTATATAGCAGCCATAAGTAACCTTTCTGTGATGGACCGTTAACTTTATAAATATAATTCATAATAGAACCAGAGGAAGCATTACACAGTGAGTGTGCTAGACAGAGAGCAGTGAGTGATTAACAGCACACAGTGTAAGTCAGACAGCGTTGTTGTCAGCACAACCTGGCAGCGCTAATGTACGCTGCAGCTACTGATCGGAAATATATTGTTTTAGTTTCCAACCATCCAATCACCTATAAGGGCTGGTAAACCATTTAAAATGTCTGATTCCATAAAACCATAAGACCGTATGTGAAAAATAAGAATGTTTGTATTGTGTATTTGTACTCAATAAAATGTCTGTTGGTTGGTTAAAAAACAGTTAACCAGTTATAAGGTACACAACAGATTAAAAGACTGTCGCAATCTGCTGGGATTCCTTAAATCGGAAACTTTTTAACTGATTGGAATGTTTGTATAAATGTATTGAAATGACTTCTTGTTAAGTGCCTTGAGATGACATCTGTTGTGAATTGGCGCTGTATAAATAAACTGAATTGAATTGAATTGAAAAGTTTTAAGTTGCTGAAAGAATAGTGCTAAATTTAAAATACCAATAACGATTTTCTTAAAACCATTTTTCATTTTCAATCACAGGCATTTTACAAATCAAAACTGTTTAAAAAATGCGTATCTTTATAATTTACTTTTTATTTGTCCTGACTGGTGAGAATTTTGTGGGACAAATTATGGATAAGTGGAAGCCCTTAACCACTTTTATGCTTTGTTACACACAGTTGAGTGGTACTGTATGGGGGTATGTAAGAATGGGAAATGCTGTACAAGAGTTTATTGTACACCAAGCAAACAGGGAGTGCTTACGCTCTAGATAGCCAGATGGATGTTTAGCTTTCTACCCAAAGGAAAACATTGGCTTATATTGTTTTCAGAAACTGATACTTTACTCATGTGCCTTCTGTTGCTATTGGGAAAAAGTCAAGACAAGCACAATTTCCTCAAACTCAAGCATTAAATAAGCCGTCTTTTAGAAATATTGTCCAGGAAGAACTTTCATGATTTCATTACAAAATCTACCTAAAGATTTTGAGAAATGAAAATATATTTTCAGAAGTTTCATACAATTTTTTTGTTTTATTTTGTTTTCCCTTCTTTAACAAAACTGGAAATTTACACTTCATTACAATTCAAGACTTTCCAGAACTTTCTAAGAAAGTTCTCTATTAATTGAAATCACATACAGATATGGTAATTTATATATATTTAGACTTCGTAAAAGGATCTTAATATGTTAAATATTTCATCCCCATAGTGTCCAGAGCTTTGGGCCACATCTCATCCACTCTTGGCAAGTTTATCAGTGACTGATACCATGGTGATGTCCTCTGTGGAGTACAGACCTCGTCCCATCGCCCAAAAATACCAACAGTCCCCCCCCACTCCCTCAAACTAAACACAATCTAGGGTGGTCTCTGGTTTAGTTTTATGAAACTAATTTCAAATCATTCTTTCAATCAATGTTTTCTAGTTGCATAATCTGAAAGCACACACAGCACACATCTAACTGGATCTACTTGAATGATGAAACAGGACTTCCTGGTTGCATATTTACTGCAGAACAATGATCTAAAAGGGGCTTACTCCATTGAACAGTTTGGAAGAACTTCTTTGAGGTCAATCGTAACTCCCTATCCACTCAGATTCAGATTGAGAGGCGTTTCCTTGCAATCACACCCCTCCCAGTGACTCCATCTTTATTACCATGGGCACTGAAGTCCCCCCTAGAGCACAACAAAATCCTCAGATGGTACCCCTTCCAGAATACCAAAGTCTCCAAGAAGGTTAGGGCACTAAAATGCTGTTCTATGCATACGAACAGACAACAGTCAGACCCTTGAGGAGAACTCCCAACACCAAGGGGTTCAGCTGAGGTTCTTGTGAGTATCTCCAAATCGGCTCAACACTTCTCCCCCTGGGCAACTCCAGATGCGACATGCGCCCATTTGAACCGGCATTCTTCCGGTTGCCCTACAGTTTCCCACAGCTACTAAACAAATGCTGGCAGCAGTGAAGCAAATGGAGTAGATGCAGGATAGGCACAGTGAGCGAAGAAATAGACTCCAGTCGTGCGTTTCAAAAGTCCGACTCGGACAAAGGCAATAATTCAGCTTTCTCTTACTGCATGTAAATGCACTGACTGTCTAGGATTTTGGTTCCAGAGTCAAAGTTGTGTCTAGCGTTAGGAAGCTCTAAGTTCTTCCCCAAGTACGCTATAGTGGTTCTTAAAAATTTTAAAATGGGTTATTAACACTCCATTGTACACCAATGTATCAGAAAAATGTTTGGTTCTTGTGTTTAAGACACTCAGTTCAAATATCGCCATTTGTGTGTGTTTTCTTTGGCAGCCATCTTGTATTGCTGGTAAAGGGGAAGCCTACTTCAAATGGTGCTCTTTTATAGAATTAGAGCTGGTGGGAATTTGATTGGTTGACCATGTATAGAACCTTAACGCTTTTAAAGTGTAGAATAACTTATAGTGTGTGTTTACATGACCTGTTTGCTTTGCGTTCCATTACCGAAAGATTTTGCGATTTCTTTATGTACATGTGAATCTTGTTTGATTATAGGTCATTGGCCAGTTTGAATTGACAAGTTGGGGTCTTAACGTATATAAGGGTGGACTGCTGGGTGGGGTTGCCATTTTGGAAGCTGCTGCTTTGTGTGAAGACTTAAAGAAAATGTATTCCTGTTGGTTCAGTCAAGTCAAAGTGATGTCTCCTCTTTTCCACAATAGCCTACACCTCTCTATGTAACATCTAGTTAGGTATCATTTTTTCTAGTTGGTATCGTTCAACCTCATGTACCATCTCTGACTGCTTTCCCCCCATTGTGGTAACATTTCAAAACCTTAAGGATTACAAGGATTCTCAGCTCTCTTCTCCATGTTAAGGTAGTGGACCACAGAGGGGACAATTAATACAAGGTTTTTTAAACTGAATTTGATTTAAATATTGATCAAGATGAACAATCTTGTTTGATTTTTTTTACAGATTTTTGTTCTCTTTAGTGCTTTGCACACCCCCTTCATGAGACTTGAGTCTGCTAGTTGTGTGTTTCATTAAGTGTGTTTTGTGAATGAGAGGTTTGCACAGCGAATCAAAAGGTGCTCTTATGTAAATGTCAGCAGGATCTTTGTTGATTTAGCACTTCTCAGGGTCTTTGTTATGTGAAGGACACACACACACACACACACACACACGCTTGCTTGCATTACCACACTCTCTAGCAAAGCAGGGTCTTACGATGGATTTAGTTTTGCCAGTTAATAGCAGGGTATCAGCTGTATAGTAGAGGCACTGTGAGGAAGCAGCCCACAGGCTATCCATATGGGTCTTATCACTCAGCAAGCAGAGCCAATGATAAGCTATTATGTTTTTCGCAAAAGTCTGCTCTGTTTTGTCCATTTTGTGCAGTTGCCCTGCAGCACATTCTAAAACAACCCTAGGCTGCCAATTAAATAGACTGGCCTTGTTAGTTATGTTTATATTCTGCTGGTAAATCTATTGGATTCTGAGGCTTGGTAGTAGTTGAGTAGTTGGGGTGTTTCTCTGTGTGGCTGTGCTCTGGTATTTGTTTCCACAAACAAAATTTGGATTTGATTTGGAAAAACTGGATTGATTGAAGATTTGATTAGATTCTTTTAAATAAAAAAGTACAAGCAGACATAGCCAGAGTGGAAAGCAATATAATCACTTGAACGCATCAGAGGTAATGTTTAGAAATAATTAAATGATATTTTGCCCATATTTGAGAAAAATCATGCTGAAATCACTTTGGAGTTGTTTTGATTTTTTGAAAGCCTAGTTTCCCAGCTGTGCTTCAATGCAGCATGGGCAGCTATTGGGAAAATCCCTTCTCATCAAGCAGGATTCCGTCGAATTGTGTTTTCAATGAAATAAGAAGTTTGGGCTGATTGGATGGTACTATTATCCATTTGGACGTCAGCTGGTTTTTCTCTAGTATCCGTGATGTTTACATTCAGCTTGACATTGTTTCAGGTGCGTCATTCATTTAAGTGCAGAGTGTGTTATGGACCTTATTGCTGTTGAAAGATGCGTTTGCTGACAAAGTTCTGGTCCGGTCCATCTTTCTTTTTCTAATGTGGCTGCATGAGGAACCATTAATTTTCCCAAATAGCAACGCTTATTGATAGCTGGGTCCTTTCTGTTTTGTTTTGTTGTCATTTTTTAAAGTTGCACGGTTGAACGTTGCACTGCACTGAGTTCCGTACATGAAATTTCTGCAGGTAGAAAACAGCTGGAATTGTTTGGTACACATGCATACTGAAAAATCTGAATAGGAATGCATGTACTGTTATTCTTCTAATAACTTTGCAGTTCTTTCCTTCGATGCGTCCTGTCAGCATTTGCAAAAACCTGCAGCAATGCAGAAGAAATGACACATAACCTGTTTCCCCCACAAGCACATGTACAAATTTATTTAAACAAGTGTTGCTAACACCCCAGCAGAGAGGTTAGAATTAAGTAATTTCATTGTAGTTCACAGTAGCTAGGGTGACCTTTCCCCAGACATGTCCACTTTTCATGTGCTGTCCGGGACATCCAGGGGGATTTCATAGATTGATGAAAATGTTCGGGTTTTCATCCTTTTTAAGGGGACCAATAAGCATACTTAAATTGACTGGTGCGATACATGCCATACGACACCCTTTCTCTCATCTGACATCTTCCCCGAGCTGCTGCCTAGTGGATGGTTCTGATCCGTTCATAGACGGAGCAGACAGTGGGCTGTGCTGAGCTGTGATCCGCTGTGCTGAGCTGTGATCCGCCGCACCGCCTTGCCCTGTCCCGCACTGTGGTGGTTTTGCAACTCTTTACAAGATATCTAAGCGCAAGAGTAGCTTTAGACGAACTGAGCTGGCATAGCTGCGATGTGTGTGACAAAAGTGGCAAAGATCCAGTAGGTTCACATGGACACAAAAACTATAATAATGCTGTGCAAAAGTGAGAGTTCATCTCTAAATTGTCAGAGGATGAAAATGAAAATAAGAAGACAATAAGGAAAGTGCATAGTCCAGTCTTTGAGACTGCTGCTTTTTACTTTTATTACATTGAAAATAAAATAATTGTTTTCTCAGAATATTATTTCAGATTTTTGTTTCATTTTTTTCCAGTATGACTTAAAAAGTGAACTATTATTGTTACTGGTAAATTTTCTAATTTGGAAGAGTAATTATTTCTATTATTTATTAATTTCCAGAGATTTTAAAGTCCTTTTTTGTATTTGTGAAAGCCTATCTGAATATCTGTTATTTAACTATTCATTCTAACTACATGTTAAAATCAAGAGTCTTGGCAAGTGTCCTTTTTTTTGGAAATTAAAATATGGTCACCCTAACAGTAGCATATCTGTTTCTGATGTAAGTTTTTGATCAAAAATGAAACATTCAGCTCTCTGTATGGAAGTGTTCTGCTGTCATAAAATATCCTCATATCTACAGTTGACATACAAAGCAGAAATAGGACCCTCAGTGGAGAATGTTTGTGAACGATTTTATTTTACCTGTTTGTACAAATTCTTTGACGATGCTTCATAACTTATAGCTTCTAGAACGTTTTTGCAATTTGAGTCAAAGTGGAATTTACTGTTTCACAACAGCCAACTGGTTTAAAATAAACCTGTGTTTATGATGATGGAACAAATGCTAGATCTTGTTTCATCACTTTTTTTGTTAAAACCAGGCATAGATATTAACTATGTAAACCACCTTAAGGGAATCCATGGCTTAAGGCCATATCCAGTTTAGGAACAGATATTTCAGATAATATTGAAGTTCTTCAGCAGGTATTTGAGTGTTATTAGATCAAAAACCAATCAGAGATTTTGTGGCTGATGTCCAATCTTTGATTTGTTATAGCTCTGATTTGTCTGTAGTTATGGTGGGCGATATAATAGGTATAAGGTAGAAATGATATAAATTTAGCCAAAGGTAGAGATTTTGACTATACCGGCCTACCGCAGTTGTGCATTTCAATGATGTCATCAAGGAGGATAAATACTGATGTTCACTGTTCGTCTTCACAGTATATATTGCAAGTTTAAAAGTTGTTGTTTTCCATTTAACAGAAAAGAAACCTTTTGAACTTGAAGCATTTTTAATTCAAATATGTGCAGCTTTATTTTCGTACGATAATAAATTTACAAATGAGTAACCAGGAAAGCGGTACAATTTTGAACTTTGTCTTTTCATAACATTTAGCTTTCAATTTATTTAAAATATCTTCATCTTTATGTTGTGAGAATTTTTGTGTTGCATTTTTTGAAAAAAAGGTTTGAATATTTTGCACAATAAATTATCTTTTAATGGCATTCTAAACTTTTTTCATCATCTGCGCCTCAACAGTGCCCTTGTGCTCTGCCAAGGACGGCTTAAACTTTGGGGTTTTGCATCAGTCGCAAAGCGGAATCGAAGCTCGTATGTTCTTGTGTTTTAAGGTGTAGTAGCTGTTTGAAAATAATGCTGATAGGCTCACGATGAGCTGTGTTGCCAAATCCGATGATACAGCATGCGTCAGACTAGTCAGCTGAGACTTCCCTGTGGGAGTAGACTCCGGGGCTAGTTTAGATTACCGTACACTCCACGGACTACATTTCCCTGCTAGCCTCGAAGCACTTTGGGATCACCTAGAATAGAGTGTTTCTGGAGAAAGGGATGTCTGGGTTTCATTTGGACGGACGGATGGATGGATGGATGTGGCCAGGTTAATACTGTATTGAATTTAAACCTCGCTGTGATCCAGATTTAAACTCATCCTGTTTGTTAGAGAACTCTCTGTATTATTCAGCTCTGCAGACTGGTTTTCATTGTTGTGTCAAAATAAGGATAAAATCATTGCTACTTCTTTAAAAGCACCAGCCAAATTAAAATGTAAGTAAAGTGTCCAACTTTGAGTTATTTTCCTTCTGTTACAACTTCCCCTCTAAAGTGTGTTGTTGTTTGCTTGGGTGTGCTTTGTTCACAGATAAAAAAAGAAGAGTTTTTGTAGATTCTGACCAGCCGAACATCAGTCAGAGCCAGTCAAGTGGAATCATCTCCAATTATTAGCCAGATGTTTCAACTATTTTCCTTTATTTAATAAATACAACCTTAAAAAACAAAACAAAAACAATGCATTGCATCTACACAATGGTGCTTGCAGTCGCTAATTGCATTTCTTTTGTCTGTTAGATAGAATAGCCTAGAGTGGAAGCCCTGCTTTCAGGCTTTCAGTGCTGGATAAACGGGCCTGTAACTGCTGCTCTGAGAAAAGAGTGCTTTCTGTTGATATTGCTGGCTCTTGCAGCTGTTTGTCAACTGCTCTTCAGTGTCTGCAGGGCTATCATCATCTTGATTCCCCCTCAGGGACTCAAGCTTCAGCTCAGCGCTGGAGACTGTGTCTTTAAGATAGTCGATCCCCTTCTCCTTTCCTCCTCTGAGTGGCCTTTCCCCCAGTAGGACTCCTGTGAAATGAAGCATTGATTGCCCCTGTGCAGACAGAGCATAATACATAATGATATTGCTCTGCGTCCAACCTTTCGCTTTCGAAGGTTAGACCAACCATCATGGCCAATTTAGCTGACTTTACACACTTAGATTGCCTTAGAAAGAAATTGTTTTTCTTGAATATATATATAATTCTTCTCTCTGTTGATAAAGTCTTTAGCTGGTAACAGCACATCATTTGATAACCTTAGGTATCAACAAAAACATTTTTTTTTTAGGAAACTGAGGAAAACGTTAGAACACCCTAAACTCTTGATAGCTAGTGCTTCAAATCACACCACAACATCTTAATGAGATCAAGACTAGGATTTAAATAAACCGGAAACCTCTTATGCCTTTATTGCCACCCAGTCCATGGTAAGTTTTAATGGTATGTTTTGGGTCATTGTTGTTATGGGAAAGACATCTTTACCAAAGATGAGACTGATGTCCTTCAGGCTTTAAAGGATTTAATACAGCATGTTGATCAAATGGGGGGAACAGTGTTCACAAAGGCAATTGCAACACTCGAACTAGGGGTGCACCGATCCGATATTAGGATCGGATATCGGTCGCGATACTGACAAAATAGCTGGATCGGGGATCGGAAAAACGAACAGATCCACTTGCCGATCCAGTTTTTTTTTCCGTCGCAGCAAAACGTATTTCATGCGTCAGCTTCACGTGTGTCACATGCTAGAAGCAACATGGAGTGAGGGTTGGCTGTGTGGAGATATTTCACGCTTGCCACTCCAACTAGTCCGTCGGCTGTTTGCAATGTCTGCAAAGTAAATGTTTCGAGGGGAGGTGGTATTACTGCAAAGTACAATACTACCACTTTAATCAAGCACATCCAGAAACACTATGCTAAGGAGCACGCTGAATTCCTGCACCTCAGCAAAACAAAAGGAGCGGGGTCAAAAAGGAAAAAAGAAGTCTTAGTAAAGTCTGGTACCTTTAGTCTCTTCAACTAAGGTATAAGGTGGAGGGTATACAGTTTATTAATAATTCAACAATAGTATCGGATCGGTATCGGGCATCGGGCATCGACAGACACACAAAGCCCAGGCATCGGTATCGATATCGGGACTGAAAAAGTGGAATCGGTGCACCCCTAACTCGAACCTGCCAATCCCTCAATTCTAAAACATTACATTACATTGTATTTAGCAATAAATGTTTATCTTCTCCAGCACGCCCTCTTCAGTCTTCTTGACCCGCTCTTGAAGAAACGCTCCATGCCAGTCTGACAATAAGGCATGAAGCAGTCCCTTATGGATGTCTGACGCCCGGTGATCTGACACATATCTGCCCAGAAACATTATCTTTACCTTGACCTACTGTCCAGGACAATGTTCACAGTAAGACAGGGAATAAATAGTCAAATACTAGTTAAATTGAACATTCATACTTCTTTGTTATGTTGCAGGGTCCAGTTCTGCTTTAGCTTGAATGTTTTTACAGATAGTCTCACGTTTTCCTCCGATACATAGTAGAATTCATGGTGACTCTATGTGCCTTTTTCCACCAAGCTGGTTCTATTGCTAGTTCGATGCCAGAGTCGGACACCAGTTCTTTGGTTTTTTCCACCGCCAAAGCACAAGTTTGTTGGTTCCAAAATGGTGCTTAACCTAGCACCATTTTCTTGCTTGGCCAGAGCAGTAGTTGTCACTCTCTGCGCCCTGTAATCAACCGTTGATGGTGCACCACGAATATGTTATGCACACATCTATGCAAATCCAGCAAAGTGTGAAAGCACAAAAGCAGCACTTGTAAGGACACAAATAACTCCTCTGTGGGTATAAGCAGTCGTGTTACTGCACTTTATTTTATTTTATTTTTGCTGGCAAGCTCTATATGATGGTGAATTGGGCCGGTCCTGCTGCAAGACAGTATGCCCAAACCACAACACCTCCACCTTCATGCTTCACACATAGTATGAGGTTCTTTTTCTGGAGTGCTGTATTTAGACTATGCCAAACATGCCAACGTTATGCCATTTCATGATGTAGCTCCTGTGATGACATTTTAGACTTGTTCTTAGAGAATTCTAATTGTGGTCTGCTCTCAGGAAGACCTTGCTTGGCGAGTCAGACCTGAACATGTTGAAAGGTGTTTTATATTCTCCATTCATTAGAATAGCTGATTTTAAATTATTGTTAGAACTCTTTAAATGACTAACAGATTCAGGATTCACTGCAATCTCTTTCTGGAGTTCTCAGATAAGTCTGTTTTATCATGGTGTTTACCCACACTTCAACAGTCAGGAGCACCAACTAAATGTCCCACCTGTGTGGGACTTTAGCCATTTTAAGTAGGAATACATATGGGTGTGTCCTAATTTGACCAGAAAACTTTATAACTTTTCTTTTTAAAGTTATTTTACTCTTTCAGTATTGTCAAGACAGATATTAAATATCCATATGTCCAAATATGTCAGAAATAAAAGCTGTGCTTCTGAGGCATAAGAGCAGGCCCAAGCAATGTTTCGATGAATCTGTATAACATTTCATGCAGCATCATTTGTCTGTCTTGAATCAGGTCCACTCTGCTTTGTTAGATCCATTACTGATTAGTAATCTTCTGCTTTTGCTTATAAATTATTGAATCTCCGTTTTGACCTCAGGCAATCATTGATGGCTATTCAACCTGTTCCCCATCATCATTGCATCATCTGCTGTAGTGCACTGCATGAAGTGTGCTGATTAAAATGAATTTGAACAAAAAGGACTTTGTCCTGTAGCACCAGCAGTCATTATTAGGGTCAAGTGGACTGTTTTTATGTGAGGCCCGTCATTTTTTAGCATTCGCTGAAATGTGAATATTTGTCATTTGTGTTTATGCCAGGAGTCAGGGGAAGAATGTCGGATACTGCGGCTCTAGCAAGATAATTATTCTAATTACTGTTTTTTTGCGTTAAATACGTATCATAAATTCCATTCAATAGGAACAAGTTGTGTATTGTGGTGCAGTGGTGCCTGCGATCCAACAGCTTGCCTAAAACAGCTTACTTCAGAGTGGCCTGGGAGACAGAGAATAGAGCTCCCAAGGACATGCAAAGGAATACAGATACACGGATGCACACACAGCGTACCTGAGTTATTTTAACTCAGACTCTGCATTCCTAGAAATGTTCTAAACATACTCTGGAGAGGTGGGATGTGAGAAAACAAATGGATCTGCCAGAGTCTTAGCATTTTCCTGTTACTTATTTAGTGCTTTACCAGGTTTATCAAACCCAAACAGACTGACAACTGAAACTAAATATTCAGTTTGTGCTCCACCTGTGTTCCTTGGACACACAAAAATGTTTTTTTACAGACTATGATAGAAAACAATGCCTTTGTTTATAAATGCCATTATCAGCTACAGTCCTCATGATGCCTGAAATGTTAACCCTTACATTCTTTGGTGTGTTTTTAGTGAGGAGTCAAACCATCCTATAAGTGCAGTTTTGATTTTTCAGGGAGCTGTTATGCGAGCCTGGGAGGGTCAAAATTGGCAGCAATGTATCCTGTTGTGGGCCAGACGATGGCTTATCGTTGATTAGCTTGTTGTGCTGCAGCAAAAAAATGCCGGATTCAAAGCTCAGCCCATTTCCATGTTCTGCCGGTGCATTTGTGTCTTCTCCCTGGCTATTCTTCCTTCCTTCCTCAGTCCAAAAACATGACTGATTTGTTGACAGTTTTGTTGTTTATTGGTCAATGACATCTGCTGCAATACTCGTTTCTGTTGTAGAATGATTCATACTGATTTTTAACAGTCTGTCTTTTATCTGGATTTAAGTTGGTTACAGTGGCAAGAGAGGTTTTAGAAATTCTTCTTGTTTTCAGTGTAGCCATCACTTTTTTCCCAACACCTTAGAAAGACTTTGATGCATGAACTAACCCCAGACTTGTAAAGATTGATTTTACTAAAAGAAAAAAATAATGAGGTGATTTGATCAAAGAGTAACAGTTGAAGGGACTGGGTTTTGTTTCTGCCAGAGAGCAGGGGCCTCTTTTATAAAACTGTGTAGAATCCTTACAACATATTGTAATTCAGATTCTCATTTTTATTCTCAGTTCAAAGATAGGGCGGGTCCTAGCTGTTGGGTTTTTTTTGTGCGTGAAGGTCTAAAAGTCTGAAAATATGGCTTATACTCCTCAATTTTGTCATCTCACGAGCTGCGCTGCCACTTCCCCTTGTCCAAAAGGTGCTTAAGCAAGTCTCTTAATGTGATGAAAGTTGTGCACATTTTTCTGTCACCTTATTTTTTTATGAATCACATTTGCGTAGAAAGTGAAAAACGCAGTTTTCAGACCCTGTTTTGTCCACATGCAAGTTCCATAAATGAGGCCCCAGAGGAGTATTAGTGACTGATCGAAAAATAACATTTATGATAATTATTGTACAAATAATTTAGGATGGTGTTGGGGAGGAATTGCAGATTGCCAGGCAGTTAGAGATCATCATAGTGGTGGCAGAGGGATAGTGAAGTATGAGTTTGCCGAAAGACAGGCAGGTGACTAGGATGGAGCAAACAGACCAGTAGATGATGGTATAAAGGAAAACCTTAGGACTAGGGAAAGTTACAAGTATTTCACATTTCCACTACCGATCAGAACCAGCTTGTAAGTTCAGCTTCAAGATGCAAAAGAAGTGGAACAAGGAACATGAGATAAAAATATTGACAGAAAGGTATTACAAGTGCTTTGTTTAGCCTTGCTTGATGCAAGTGTTTACAGTTGTTTTACCATTTGTCCAACAGAAATCCATTTTGGTAAAACCCCCTCCCCTGTTCATCAATCTCTAAGTGTTTTCAGAGGGACTTAGATCAGGGAAACAAGTGGGATGATCCTTAAAAGATGGGGGTAAGAAGAAGTCCTTTGGCTGATGGGTGTTGTGAACAATACCAATGACCCGCTGAAAGACCCATTCATCACCTCACAGACGAGCCCCTTTAGTCAAGAGGGATACCTGCTGCAACATCTCGGAAACAGCCTAAAGCTCCATTGATCCATTGAAAGAAAAAAATGATATTCTACTGTGGGATCTTCTCTTTATGCCAATAATGCAGAAAGGCATCAGAACTGTCCAGATTATTGAAAGATTTTGGTGAAACATTTTACTACTTTCCAAATCAATCTTTTAGCAGGATACAGAAAATGCTTTATCTGATTTTTTTTTTCTTCTTGGTATAACCCTTAGCACAGCCCAAGATTAAAAATATATATTTTCTATCTTTCAGCGATTATAATGATCCATAAACTCTTGCTACCTACTTTTACTAGAATTGTACATCTTGTACAAAAGCCCTTGACATTTTTAGGATGTCTTAAGTCAGTCAAGCTTTTTCTGCTGATATCCTGTTTAAATATTTTTTGTCGAATCTTGTCTTTAAGAAGGAGGCTGAAACACAAAGACTGTGCCTTGTGAAATTAAAATACTCAAGTTGTGACAGAAAATCTATTCCATTACAAACTTTAGGAACGTTGATTTGATGATGATGATGATGATGATGATTTGCTCCTATAGCACCCAAAGAAGCAATGTAGTCTTAACACTTTGGGTGTTTTACTCTAATAATTTAGTCAGACTGAAGACTAATATCTACCCAGTGAAATATAATTTATTGATTATTATCAGTTGAGTCTCATGTTATATTACCTGCAAAAGTTCAGCATTTTAACAATGGACATGATTAGAAAATCATGCAAAAGTGTAGTTATTGTAAAATATAGAAATATGATATCTGTTTCAATGAATCGACATTTTATTCTCTCTCCTCTTACTCATTTGTCATTATGATACTTCCAATTCTGTCTGGCCCCATTAGATTCTTGAATACCATCGTCAGCATATGGTGTGAGCATCTGCAGTAGTGAGACTCCATCCAACACGATGGATATACTATTGGAATGCAATGCCTGAATTTCAAATGTTAGAACATAGAAAGATAGACAGACCATTTTGCATTCAAACATTCTCCTTATATTGCAAACCGAAAAATTAAGAAACGTTGTCTTTGGTTAGTTATTTTCTTGTTTGAATTCTTGGCAATATATCCCTTATCATTGGAAAGCCTGTTTATTTCAGTTTAAACAGTGCAACGTTTAAAAAGAAAATGCATTTGTGGTTAAACAGCAGATTAGAGTGTGTGGGTTGCATCCATAAAAAACTTGCCAAATTCTCTCTGCCAATGTCTAACAGCTTTTGGTGGTGGCATCATGATGGTGTGCAGTGGCATCTTCATAACTGGAAAAACAAGACTAGTCAGCAATGGAGTTAATCTTAGTAAAAGAGGACTATCAAGATGAGATTCTGCATCCAGATGCAATGTTGTAGGGATCAAACTCTATCCTCTAATAGGTTAATGTAGGTTAATGGTTGCCCCCAAAGAGCAAGGTTTATTACAGACTATCTCCATAATTTGAAAGTGGAGAAGAATGCAGTTTCATACAGTCCTAACCTCAATCACATGAAACACCTATTGGAAATGTTATTTTTTGTAAGTGTGACCAACACAACCTGCTCTGCAACAAATGTTGGTTGAAAAGTGGGGTGTCATCCTGCAGCAGGAGGAGGTACCAGGCTGTTGTGGTTGTGTATGGTTCTTTCACGCAGTACTGAGGCCCTAGTTTGTTGGATAAACAAACTGTTAATGCAATGAACCAGACAGAAGACCCAACAATTCAGTCTAACTGCACATTTTAAAAGATTTCATTTTATTCTAAAACTGGTGGTAGTCAGGGAACCTCTGTAGGAGCACACTTGAAACTTTTCTCTCTTCTCACTTAACTGTATAACATAGGTCTGCATAGTACTTAAAACATGCTCAGTTGTGTTTGTCATCTAAGCTGCCAATAGTTAAAGCTAAATGCTCTGTCAATGCTAAAGGTAACCACCGTGCTGCATTTTTGCAACATAGCCTTTTCTGTTTGTGCTGCGATTCGCAATAGCAGACCACTGGTACCGATGACCAATTAGTACTGGAATTGCTGGTGCTTAAAAGTACACCTTGAACTTTATTTAATTTATGTTTTTATTTGTATTTCTGCTTTGCATTTTGAACTAGTTGTTTGAACACATACCAAACCTCATCAGGCAAGTATTCATAAAACAGTGCCCCGACTTCGTAATTTTGGTATAAATTACAGATTTTGTTAATAATTGCCTTTGGCACTTATTAATAGTTATTCAAAGCCTAACCATACCTATTGTTGTGCAACATTGTGCACCTTTACCTTTAAACGCATGCAACTCTGTACAGAGCTTAAGGAATTGTGAAACATTTGTGTAATTCTCTCATGCATCTTTCTGCCAGTACAATACGCATTTAGCTTGTGAAGACATTAATTTCCTGAGGGAATTTCACTGGAGTGTTAAGAATAGTTTCTGCCAAAGCCCTTAACACAATAACTGGTGTCCATCATTGTTCTGTCTCCCTCTGATCAGTAAGATGTAATGTTATGACTGAAATGATTCCAGTAAAGCACATAGGATGGTTCTTTTCTCTGTACTGTCTTGAACTGAAGCTTATTCTTGTTTGATGTGACAGACATGGAAGGATGGCTATCTCTTTCAATAGAAGGGGTGGAAATTGCAGGGTACAAATCAAATTCTTGTCTGGGTGATTGAAGCTGAACAACATGTCTTTTTGTGAAGGTGTTCAGACTTTGTCAGTCTTTGTTCTGATTCGGTCTGGTGGCCTCTTGCCATTTGTTGTTAATAGAAAAATTATCTAAATGTTTAAACGACCAACTGTTTTGGATGCACTGAGAAAACAGCTGCAGTGACTGTGCAGCTGGAAAATCAAAAAATCAGATCTATTTTACAGTCAGTAAATGCACAATGGCAAATATGTGAGGTGTTCAGAAATTAAGTCAGAGGAAACACCAAAGGAGTGAGAAGGTACTAAAAAAGACGGTATTTTCTGCACAGCCGTTGCTCATTGGAGATAATCAAAAAGGCTTTAGTTAATACTTTTGTGCTTTCAGCCTTTGGTTGTTATTGGGAATAATGGATTTAGAAACATTGGGAGTCAATCTGACACTCAAGGTAATACTACATACATGTTCTAGGGAATACATACAGAGATTGCTATTTATGGTTAGCATTGCTGTGATCGCTGTTAGAAGATGTGAAAGAGAGTTTAAGAGGTCTCCTTTGTAATTATGTTAGCTTCCTTCGGTTTGGCTGTAGAGCTGTGTAACAGCAACATCTCTCTTTCACACATGATGTGTCACTACCTCTCT
This sequence comes from Valencia hispanica, assembly GCA_963556495.2. Taxonomy (NCBI): domain Eukaryota; kingdom Metazoa; phylum Chordata; class Actinopteri; order Cyprinodontiformes; family Valenciidae; genus Valencia; species Valencia hispanica. The sequence goes on from OY747715.1 coordinate 41,033,748, forward strand.
GGTTTTAACACCAAGAAGCTCCTTAGCAACAATAAATCTCTGACAGCCTTGTTAGGTAATTAATTATTTGACTTGTTGCAGGTTCAAATTTGTTTGCATTTTGGTTTGACTAATTTACCACTTAACATTGTCATCTATTCATACTGACATGATTGATTTTACTGACATCATACACCATACAGCTTTTCAGTTTTTGTTGCTGTTTTAGAATAAATATTTTACATTAAAAAAAGAGAAAATATTTGTAAACTATTACAAATGAACACATATTGTTGGAGCTTCCTACTCACAAATATTGAGTTAGACACTGCTGTGATGTATTTTTATGGAACTAAATATGTTAGTACCTGTTTAACTTATGCGTTTTGATGTTTGCAAAAATAAATACAAGCCTATTATTCTTTAACCTTGAACCTGGAAGATTTTGCTGTTTAGCTTAGATTGCGGAGGTCTTCTCTTCAACTTTGGATTGTTTTGGAGAAAATGCGTTGTCTTATACTTGAACACGTATAACACGTTATTGTGAAGCCAGGTACACTGTCAGTTCAGGCTTAATGTTGGAAAAAAAAACATAAGATCTTTTATTGGTGCATCGCTATTAACATTGCATCATCAGAGGCCTTTATTTTGACTTAGGACAGTTAGATGATAGTACCTGGATATTCATTTGATTTGATTTGTGAAGGGACATGGACACTAATTGGCTGCCATTATTGAACAAATACTAATAAAGGAATATTGTTTTTTGTGAGTGATGCAGAAACCAATGGAATGTGGGTTTTGTTTGCTTTAATAATTTTTTAATAATTTTCTGTAAATAAATATTTATTATTTTCCTAATGCTATGCAATGCGTCATTATTTTAAGATTTTGGATTTTTTAGCACTATTTAAGTAGTAAAATACTGCTGTAGAAAACGCACCAAATTTAAGGGAAAAAAGAATCATGGTTTATTTTCTGTTCAGTTAAAATTTCTTACGATGGTCAAATAGCAGCTACAAAATTATGTTAAATCTGACTTCCAGGTACGGTAGTTGTTACAGAGCGAGAGATGAGACTGATTTACATTTAGATCATAGCATTACCTGTACATGTTGTCTTCAGTGTGCTAATCTGATGTTCCTAATAGAATAAGACCTGAAAGTATGTCTCATTTACTGCTTTATCTCAGCATTGCACACACCCAGAGCTAAAAAGAAGACGAGGCTTTTAAACTGCAGACTTTGCATCTGATTTGTGAGCTTATCAATTATCATACAATGTGTTCTAGCAGGATTTGTGGTACTTTTACAGTCTTCTTTTGTCCTAAACTTAATCCTCTCATCTTGCTGTCAGACAAGGGTTTGTACATTTGCATGCTGATGAGCCCAGGTAGGGACTGAGGGTGATGCACACACCCAGACGTGTTTGTAAAGGATTTACAACTGGGTTCAAGTGTTGGTAGATTGAAAAAACCCCACTGAGCAATTAGTTGAACACTGAGCAACACTGTTAGAAAATCTTCATTAGCTGTCAGAAAATGAGTAAGAACCAAATTGACTGTCAATTATAGACTTAAAAAGCACAGTTTATCTGAAAGCTATTACTCCCAATTTATCAAACAGGAAATGTGCAGGCAGATGGTAATGATGTGGTACAAGTGCAGAAGTGTCACAATGTTGACACAGGAAGTGAGATGTAATTCAATGAGAAGAAACTACAGGCAGGTTTTTTTCTGAAGTCAGACCGAGAGCGATTAAGAGGTTGTTAATGGTGCTGTCGGGGCACGTGAGGGGCTGCGTGGTGCATGTATGAGCCATAACACTGGGTCATATTTAAACAGCTGTGGTGAAATACATAACCAGGTGAAGACCTTTAAATATCTGGGTTGTTTTTGCTATGGTGTCATGGTTGTACACAGTCATTATCAAGTACAGTAGTCCGGTTTCTGTACATACCAGAGGTCGCGCTGCAATTTTTTTGTTGTCTGTCAATTTGACTGTCGAGGTAAAAAAAAAAGAAAATCAGCTCATAATCTATTTTACCTATCATTTTTTTAGAATGATAACAATAACATTCTGTAGTATTTAATTTTCATTCATTCTAATTAATTTTAAATCCAAACAAACTGAACAGAGAATTCACATCGAGCAGATTAATATGCTACATGTATTCATTGTGAACATTTCAGTTTCTTGAACTTTATGCGTAAAGTTTAAAAAGTGTGTGTGTTCTGCACCAAGACCTAAAGGGTGGGAATTGCAATCTGTCAAAATGACCAAGGTCTTCAGACTTTTCCATCACCGTTTTAAAAAAATGGTCAAATATGGAAAATATCAGGTTAACATGACCCCTGGAACATACACTATATTACCCAAAGTAGGCACTGTCCCATCCAAATCATTAAATTCAGGTGTTCAGATCACTTTCATGGCAAAAGACAGTCAGATTAACCCCCAATTTCCACTGCATGCGCTTCGCTCCGGCACGCACGCTGCAGCAAAAACGCTCATATTGTGTTCAATGAGAGCATTTCCACTGTTGCCGCCGAGCGGCGCAGGGCGCCGGCCGCCGTTTCACCGTCCGGCAAAAATAGGATCGATTCTATTTTTGCTGGATGCCGGATCAAGTCCGCAGTCAATCTACACAAATTAGTAAGCACCAACTGGATATAGAACAACCACATTTCCAGGTGTTTTTCAAAATAAATCAATAAAGGGGGACTAGAATTTTTTTTTGTATGCATAGCTATATTAATATAAACCCGCTTATATTTATACATATGTTGTCCAAAATATCTTGACACAGAATAACAGAGTAAAACTGTTCTTTTCTGTTTGTTTTCCACGGAATGAAGAATTTTGTTCTGACTTCCGCATTTATTACTGGCTTTTATCGCGAGATCTCACAATTCCCGCGCATGCTTCTTTGAGCACCTCTGGGCTGCGGACCGGAGCGGAGCTGATCTAGAGCGCATGCAGTGGAAATTGCGAATGGCTGCGGCGTGCATGGCGGACTGGAGCTGAGCGGAGCGCATGCAGTGGAAATTGGGGGTAAGGGCCCCAGGCGAGAGCCAGTTTTGTTGCCCTTCCCACACAAATTAGAGCATAGGATAGCTAAGTATGCTTACACATCAACAGGCATTGATCTAATAGTCAGCCTAAAATATCCACTGGCAGACAGCTTCAACATGTACCCCAAAATGACGAAGGTCAAACTGACCAGCACCCCTTCATGAAATGTCTTCATCCTTGCAATGAAATGAACCAAAAATGTTTCTGTGTTAATGCAACAAAATCACTAAAACGCACTAACACCAAAAAAACTGAGGAGTTGTTGAGTGTGCACCTAAATCCTGCTATAGTTACATCTATTTTGCCTTGTGTTACTTGAGTATTGTTTATATTCAGAAAAGTCCAACAATATTAAAATACCTATCCAATGTGGGCCTTTGATATTTACGTATGGTTATATGTTTACAAAACACATTTATAAAATACATAAATCATTGTTGCCCCCCTAACCCGGGACTAGCGCCGCCGTGGGCCCTTTCTAAAGTCTAGCCCAGCCACGGGTTTTGAACATCCAGCACCTCAGCATGCAGGCTGCTTCTACAAACATTGGTTGAAGAATATCTGGATCTCAGGAGCTCAGTAAATTACAGCACAGCACCATAGTAGGATTGTACCTGTGCAATAAGTCCAGAAGGGAAATTTTCTTCACTACAAAATATACCACAGACAATTCTTGGCAACATTATAATAAAATTAAAGTGAATGGTAACAGCAGCACCTGAGTCACAAAGCAAATATTGGATCAGGCCCGCATCCAGAGATCTGTCTTGGTTCTGAAAAAGTAAAGAAGCTATAAAAACTTAGCGTAGCCTAACCAAATTATTCTACAGTATTGGATGGTGATTTTTAAATGTATTTCCTACCTTTTTACTTTACTTTTATTGTCAAAAGTACACTAAGGAAGTAGTTACTAGAGGTATTACTAGTAGGTATTCCAGCTAGTTCCAGCCTTAAAGTAACTGTGTGTAGTTTTTACCATTAATCTCTGCAAATATCCATCACAATGTTGTTGAAAATGAATAAAATGATGCCCAATCATTGAAAAATATTGGTGCCTTTGCAACATATAACCATAAAAAGCGGGTCTAAAACACATGGGCGCGGGTCCAAATCTCTGGGGGACGCCATATTGGACACCATCTTGTCTTCTACGTGACCCTATGTGGACAAAACGCATTAATGCTGAAAACCTTCACCATTCGTAAATGTTGTTTTACACATTTACCTCTTCACTCGTTTGATGTGCTTGTCATTTTGCTGCATGTATGATTTCACTGGAGGTTGAACGATCTGGCGATTTAGTTGACTCGTTCGAAAATTGCGCAACGACACTCCCAGGGATTTTTGGCCTTTATGGCCATTCGTTGGTATTGCCGTCACACGAACACAAACATACCGCTTACTTGCGATGATTTAGGTATGTACTGACCCCAATCGCCAGGGAAACTACACACTGTCACTTTAAGTTCAGATAGATGAATGGATAGGAAATACAAAACGTAGCATAACTGATTTTCCAACTCCACAACACCAGGCCTTTTTTCTCCAAAGACCCTTTTAAATGTTGGCAGTCATTGAGTTGTGTATTTCTTACTAGTTGCTTATATTGACTTGCTTCACATAAAATTGTCGGGTAGGTCTTCCTGTGCTGACAGAAAGCCATTGAGTTTATTGAACTCAATACACTCAATACTGAAACAATAACTCTTACTCCGTTAGACAATAAATTATGTCCTTTCTTTTTAAAGACCTGTTAAACTGTGACAGCTGCTTTGAAACATTTCTTTAGATCTTCAGATTCCTTGCTTGTTAATCATTATAATATTAATGTTTGCAATGTATCATTGCAGTTTTTCATTAGACATCAGCTCTTCTCTGGAGTCAAATGGAGAAACAGCAAAATACAGCAGTACAGAGAAAACAAGAGTTTTTCATGCCAGCTTCAACTTATTGTTTAACCCTATTTTCTTGATTCCCTCTTTTCTTTATAGAAAGCTTTACACCAAAGTTCCTTTATCTATTACGTGCCTCTCACTTAGCCTCTCTGTCACAGAGTATGGCTTATTGTGGCTGATCTCTCATACTCATCGTTTTTCAATGTAATCATCATCATCACACCATTCCACAACACGTAGCTCCAACCACAAGCCCCACTAAAAACATTTTACAGACATACATATTTCAGTTAATTCATTTAACCTACATTTTTAGGACCAATTCATTTCTTTTCCATCAACACATGTCGCCATCTTCACTGTGGGAACTCGGACAAAATGACTGAGCCAGCCGACACTAAAAGATTCCATCTCATTTCTACTTTACATACACAGCTCCGGGCATTCACAACAAGCTTCGTGGCCACGTGCTAGTACTTTTATCAAATTGCTTTTGGGTGTACCACAGACATATGGAGTTCGTCTGTTTGTCCAATGTCACTGCTAAGCTTTACTGCACAATGGGTCAAAACTCAGGTTTTATTTTATAATGTGTGACCTTGCATGGCAACACCTTCACAGATCCTACACGGCAGCCCGTCACTTACATAAGAAAAAACAACAACTTGAAGAACAACTTGGATGTGTTCTCCTTTTTCTTCTTATTTTAATGCATTGTGGAAGTATAGGATTGGGACTTGGTATTGGCAGATCAGATGACTCGGACTTACACTCAGGGCCAAAAAAAGTGTGATCGGGAAATCCCTAATTGTAGCTGTAGTTCTTTTGTTTTGTTTTACTTATTATAATTTGACATATTTACACACCTACAGATGTTGCATAAATGTCAGATGTAGGAAAGCTGCAACCTGAGGATTGGGTTATCGTCTCATCTTTAGCTGGTTCATTAACTCTGGGCACAATGTTAAAAACAGATTTGGCTTTTTCGCAAACAGGTCTGAAAAATACAATCAAAAGGAGAAATACTAGGTAGGTTGTTTTTTCTTTTCAAAATAATTTCTGTTAGAAACGGAATACAAACTTTGCTGCAATGCTTGTAGTTAAGCTGGTATTGTAAAGCTTGAGCTCCAACTACATTCTCTGTTTGCAACAGGATTTAGCTACACTAAAGACATTTTCAAGGATTATAAAAGGTAATCAGTTAACTTCCTAAGTGTCTGTAATGCCATTTAGTCACAATACACTAATACTACAATTGTAATAATTCCTTTAAAACTAGTCTTTGGAGCAGTTTAATTAAAGGGGCTTTAAAAGGCTGTTCTTAGGCTCTTCTACTTTGGAGATGATAGTATAGACAAAAATCACTCTTATTAAGATAGTCAGCCTTAAAATGCATAGCACGCCAGAGAGTTTACATTTAACTAATGCACAGTAAATGGCTCAAGAGATGAGGACCAAAACTGCCATTAGTGCTGGTTAATACAGAAGTCACACACTGCCTCTTTGGGGGTGTTTTAAAACAGTTATAGCTGTTGATTGATTCCATTAATGCTCCAATAAATGACACACTGATTCCAATTTTCTGGCTGAAGAATATTTAAGAAAATCAAAGGCAAAAATAAGGGACATCATTTTAGCTCTAATTATTATTATTACTAGTAGCAGCGGTAGGGACGCTGAAGCCTAATCAAAGACTTCAAAGAGTAGTTTTAGCTCATTTCTTTGTGACATTAAGTGTTTCCTAAAATGTGGGAATTTGCAGTAAAAAGCAAAACCACATTTGCAGTAAGTTAAGATGGAAATTAGTTATGCTTAACAAATCAGTGTTAATGTCAGCATCAGGATTTATTGCATAGTGTTTAATAGCAGAGCTTTAATTAACACGATATGCTGTACTTTGTTCTTGTACTGGGCATTTTACAACCCCTGGGCCCGGCCACACCAGGTCTATTGAATATCCAGGACTAGTCTCTGGTGGTCAATGAAAAAAAGTAAATTCAAATATACCGAAAGAAATATGTTGCTTTTATTTTAAAAGAAAATTGGTTTTGATTTTAAAGGTGACCTCTGTCGTTTCTCTGTTTGAGTTGCTACGTGTGCAGCATGGGTTGCACTTCAATGTTAGCTCCAGGTAAAACAGAAAGACTTCTAAGGAAGGACTGGAAAAAAAAGAAAGATCATGTGCGCCATTGATTTTAGTTTGAGCTGATTGGCTGTACCCCCAAGAGAGGGGATAAGAAAGACTGTAGATAGTGCTAAGAAGGTTTCCATTTTGCATATTAAGGTATATTCTGTGTCTGAACTACTAAAATAGGCAGTTAGTGTTTTTTTAAGGGGCTCTCAGGTATTTGTGGATTTCAGCTTTTCTCGGACGGCTATGGTTCCCAACCTCCTGATATACAGGGGTCTACTGTATTTCCTGTAGTTAGAATTTGACTGTACTCCAACACCTTTGTGTCTTTTAGCATCCTGCTGGAAATCCTACTCTGGCAGGAACATACATGCGTTTGATGACGACCAGCAATTCCAGCCAGTGGGAGCATAAGAATTTTTTTGTCCAATAAATAGCATGGAGACATTGTTAGCTATATAAATGTGTGGTAAATGTTTTTCTCCTTTCCCTAAATAGCAGCAGTAATTGATATTGATGTCTGCTACGGGCAGCGCTCCTAAATCACAGTCAGACCCGGGGGTTTGCATTTAGCAGTTCCAAAGTAGTGTGAGTAATGTGTGAATTAACCAACTTTGTCAATGATATGTTGTCGCTCTGTACGGCAGCTGTGGAGTCCAGGCAGGCCTGATAGATGAACTGGTCTGCATGGGCCCTCATGAAGTCACCAAGGTACTTTTTATCAATAGTCTAGTAGAAACACTGACTATGCTGACGTGGAAAAATGTACATTGTATTATTAGTTTTTTAAATTTATTGTGTATGAATTAGCTGACTTTGGATGAGAAAGTGTGTGATTTTTTTTTTTTTACATGCTTGAAGGTTTGACGGTCAGTACATAAAATACACTGACACTTTCTCTCATGCTTTTAATGGCTATCCATATATGTTCCTGTGCAATGTCATGTGAACTACTCTGAATCTCTTTGGGAATTTAGCAGACAACGATAACAAGTCTTTTTGTTTCATCAGCATATTAGAGCAATATTTGGGCTGTTTGCAGTTGCAGTATTTGCTTACCCATCTGTTCTTATGTTAACTGCATCGTAAATCACACAAAACACTAAATGTGTGGTTTTATTGTGTCTTTTTGAATTAGCCTGAAAAAACAGCTATTTCCCATACGCTAATAGGCTGAGGTTAATTGAATCACCTCTTTGTCAGCTTTCAGGTGCTAATCTGCTCTAATTGAAGGGATTGTGGTAAAACAGGGAAAACATGGGCCTTGAGTTTTTGAGGATATACAATCCTTCCTTATGGTTACTGGGCTTACTATAGAAATTAAGTTCTGCAGTGCCTGTTGTGCATCAGTAGACAGAAGGAAACTTGAAATCAACATCTTATATCTGGCATATATAATCCGAAAAAGGAGGTTTCAACTACACCCTATTGTTAAGTTGCTTAAAAGTACCACATTTAGCAGGAATAAGTTTAAAAACTTTCTGACTCTTTGATTTGATAACTTTCTTACTTTGCTGAGCAGGAAATATGGTTCACCACAACATAGCTTCAATTGAGTGAGATTTACTTGTAGTCATTTATGCACAGAACTTTATGAGGTTGAGGTCTTTATTTTGACTGGGGCACTTCAGCTGTCTGACAATTGTCTTCCTATTTGAGTCTAGAAAACATTTAGCATACAGAATAGTCCATGAGTGGATGTACGACTCCAAGGTCTCTAGGTCCTTTGGCTGTAAAGAAGACCAAACCATCAACCCTCCACCACTGTGCGTGTCAGATGATATATATTATTTTCATTTGCATTTTACTTTTCAAATTTCTCTTTAACTCATCATAAAACAGTTTAAACATCCAAAATACTTTTATTACTGAAATTATTTTTTGCATATTTTGCATGGCATATATACTTTTAATTTGTTCATATTCAATTTAATTTATATCAATAAAATACAACTTGAACAAATTAAAAGTATATCTGCAATGCAAAATGTGGAAAAATAATTTAAGTAATAAATGTATTGTGGTTGTTTACACTGTTTTATGAGTTAAAGAGAAATTTGAAAAGTAAAAACTTCTCCTTAAATCGTCATAAAACAGTGTAAACAACGAAAAATACATTTATAACTGAAATTATTTTTCCATATTTTGCATTGCGGATATACTTTTAATTTGTTAGTTGCAAATAATCATATTTCAGTTTTTTTTTGTGTTTGTTTTTTATAATGAAGTTGCCATATTCTGTTTTTGGTTTTTACCTGAACATGGCACTGTGCATTATGGTTAAACCTCTGTAGTTTGGTTTTATATGTCCAACTGGCATTGTACCAGATCGCTTGTGGTTTCTTTGTTCGTTCAGATTCTTATTTGCAAAGCTAGGCTGTGCTGCCATGTTCTATGTAGTGAGAACAGTATTTCTCTTGGCGGTTTCCAGACTCCTTGCAAACACATCCTATCTGTTAAGTCAATTTCTTATTATACTGCCATGAAATCTTAATATGCTAGCTGGTTCCTATGGAGTCTAAGATGCTTCTGTTGGTTAATTTCTCCACGTCTGGGGTTAGATCTGCTGCCATATATACTCTTTACTAGTATTAGTAACATTCTTACACCTTTTCTCCTCTGACTAATCTCTCTTGCTGTTAAACAGCATATTTTAAATAGTGTGAAAAGTACTATAAAATCTTTCATACAGAGATGTGCTACATTAATTGCTTCTCTGAGGTCATTGCTGATGTCTTTACTTCTTGTTACTGTATATTGTTATTGCACTGAGCCCTAGCTCTGCATAATATGCAGCAACCACCTGCAATGAGGAAAGTAAGCCTTTAAAACTGCCCTAGATGGGACCGTCTAGTTACAGAGAAACAGCCACAAGGCTCCCACTGATTCAGCGTTATGGTGAGTTGTATTTTTCAGGCACTTTATATTTCTTTTTGTGGTAATTCTTATTTTAAAGCCATGCATGTTTAAGCATTACAATAGTGACCAGAGAGCAATAAGGGGCAGAGAGGATGTTGCTAATGTTATGCTGTTGGGGGTGCTGCTAATAAAGTTAAATTAGAAATTTAATTCCAGTCGTGTTTTTTTTGTTGCATTTATCCACCGCACTTCAAAGGCCGGTCCATGTGAATATTGTCTGATATTAAACGGATCTGTGGCGAAACAACGGTTGGGGAGCAATATTGTAGATCATTAAACCACTGCTTCTACAGTAGTGGTTGCTCCTGCTGATGATTAGTTAGTCAAATGCATTTGATTAGCAGCACCCAGCTGCTATTTTCATTCCTAAATCCATTTTAAGGAAGAGTGTGCTTAGTTTTTTTTCTACTAACTTTTAGTAGCTTGTCTCTGCAGTATATTCTGGTCTGCTTCTTACTAAAAAAAGAAAAGAAAAAAAGTTGTACAGTTAAAGTGGATTGTTGTGGAGGTGGGTGCTGGCAGTTGAAGGAACAGGGTTGCCTGTACAAAACATCCTTTGTTTTTGTTGAAATGCTCCTGGGGACTTTCATCAGTAGAGGGGCATAAAAAAAATGGATGTTTGTTTTACAAGAAGACTTTGTGTGGTGTGTTGTGAAGAAGCCAGCAGGGAGAGGCAGAACACTAGAGTGGCAGGAAGCAGACAGACAACGGTGTACGGACAAGAGGAGATAGATTGGAAGGAGCTGACTGACAAGCAAACATCTAGAGAGAGAAAGGCAGGCAAACTAACAGACCACCTGACAGTCAGAGGATATGTGAAGATGGGCAGCTCCTCCTCACTGCTACCTGTTCTGTGACAGAACACAAACATGGAAGGGAAGAGAGAAACATGAGCTGCCTTTTCATCTCAGCTGCAGGCGATCAAAGCAGAAATCATTTTTCTTCACAATATTTGTTTTGCATTCCGTAGCCCTTCATCTATACCAGAGCAAACATCAATAATGTTAACACCTCCAGCCTTCCTGCTGCTTTATTTAGACGGCTGCACAAAAACATACAAAGCAAGGAAAAGCTCTACAGTCGGTCAACAACTGCGCTATCATGACTCAGCGGGTTTTAGTAGAGAATGAAGATGCGACACATTTTTGTGTAAATACAATTACAGTTTTATTGCAATTGTTTCATCTTAAATGGCACTGATGTTTTTTGTGTATTTGTAAAAGGTCTTTATTTTTATTTAAATTCCGCTACTATAAGTAAGATTATGAATTTGTACTTTAGAAATGCGCTAATCAGAGATTAGTGAATGATTGCCGATTACTGATTTTTTTTCCAGCTCTGATCTGCTGATAGCAAATTTAGGCAATTCTAGTTTCTCTTTAAGAACAGTCAATAACATCATTCTGCTCGACATTCTGCATATTCTACATATCAACAGCTAGAAGCAATATATATCAGATTTCAGAGCAGTATACAGGTCCTTCTCAAAAAATTAGCATATTGTGATAAAGTTCATTCTTTTCCATAATGTAATGATAAAAATTTAACTTTCATATATTTTAGATTCATTGCACACCAACTGAAATATTTCAGGTCTTTTATTGTTTTAAAACTGATGATTTTGGCATCAGCTCATGAAAACCCAAAATTCCTATCTCAAAAAATTAGCATATCATGAAAAGGTTCTCTAAACGAGCTATTAACCTAATCATCTGAATCAACTAATTAACTCTAAACACCTGCAAAAGATTCCTGAGGCTTTTAAAAACTCCCAGCCTGGTTCATTACCACAATCATGGGTAAGACTGCCAACCTGACTGCTGCCCAGAAGGCCATCATTGACACCCTCAAGCAAGAGGGTAAGACACAGAAAGAAATTTCTGAACGAATAGGCTGTTCCCAGAGTGCTGTATCAAGGCACCTCAGTGGGAAGTCTGTGGGAAGGAAAAAGTGTAGCAGAAAACGCTGCACAACGAGAAGAGGTGACCGGACCCTGAGGAAGATTGTGGAGAAGGACCGATTCAGGACCTTGGGGGACCTGCGGAAGCAGTGGACTGAGTCTGGAGTAGAAACATCCAGAGCCACCGTGCACAGGCGTGTGCAGGAAATGGGCTACAGGTGCCGCATTCCCCAGGTCAAGCCACTTTTGAACCAGAAACAGCGGCAGAAGCGCCTGACCTGGGCTACAGAGAAGCAGCACTGGACTGTTGCTCAGTGGTCCAAAGTACTTTTTTCGGATGAAAGCAAATTTTGCATGTCATTCGGAAATCAAGGTGCCAGAGTCTGGAGGAAGACTGGGGAGAAGGAAATGCCAAAATGCCAGAAGTCCAGTGTCAAGTACCCACAGTCAGTGATGGTCTTGGGTGCCATGTCAGCTGCTGGTGTTGGTCCACTGTGTTTTATCAAGGGCAGGGTCAATGCAGCTAGCTATCAGGAGATTTTGGAGCACTTCATCCTTCCATCTGCTGAAAAGCTTTATGGAGATGAAGATTTCATTTTTCAGCACGACCTGGCACCTGCTCACAGTGCCAAAACCACTGGTAAATGGTTTACTGACCATGGTATTACTGTGCTCAATTGGCCTGCCAACTCTCCTGACCTGAACCCCATAGAGAATCTGTGGGATATTGTGAAGAGGAAGTTGAGAGACGCAAGACCCAACACTCTGGATGAGCTTAAGGCCGCTATCGAAGCATCCTGGGCCTCCATAACACCTCAGCAGTGCCACAGGCTGATTGCCTCCATGCCACGCCACATTGAAGCAGTCATTTCTGCAAAAGGATTCCCGACCAAGTATTGAGTGCATAACTGAACATAATTATTTGAAGGTTGACTTTTTTTGTATTAAAAACACTTTTCTTTTATTGGTCAGATGAAATATGCTAATTTTTTTAGATAGGAATTTTGGGTTTTCATGAGCTGTATGTCAAAATCATCAGTTTAAAAGCAATAAAAGACCTGAAATATTTCAGTTGGTGTGCAATGAATCTAAAATATATGAAAGTTTAATTTGTATCATTACATTATGGAAAAGAATGAACTTTATCACAATATGCTAATTTTTTGAGAAGGACCTGTAATCTATTCTCAGAAAAGACCTCGCTGGATTTTAAATATTAATTATCATCTCTATTACTGTTATCACAATGAAAAGGACAAAACCTTGTGGTAAATGTTGTTGTCTATGTCGCCCAGCCTTATTACTGCAATGACCCCAAATCCCAGAGGAGTTGAAAATGATTCTTAATGGATGCAGAGAAGGACCAAAGTGCAGATGGAGAAGGAGGAAGTTCAAACCATCTCTTCCGTTGGCAAAGATCATAACCTTGACTCAAACAGTTATCTACGCGGCTTTCCAAGCATATGACCAGAAAGAATTTTAATGAGGAGCGACAAAGGCAAATTTACCAGGATTACCAGTGCTTGCCAACAACTGATGGTGTCATTCAGGACATGTTACTGTGAAATATAATCTCCCCTGCAGGGATATTGAGCTGTTAGCATGTGATGACTGTCTTACATTATATAGCTCTGCAAAAAAAGGAAAAAAAAGAATTTCGCTAATGCATCAGAACAAAGATTAAACTATTACAGCAATGAAATGTATAACTATGTTTAGCATCCTATATTACTGTTTAGCATGTTTAGCACAGTTAGCATTACTGACTTTAAACAGCAGCCCCTGTGTGTTTTCCCTATAGAGTAAGCAGACCCTTCTAACTGCACTATGAGATTTCCAAAAAACTGCCAACATTGTCCAATCAGCATGGTCCATGGTACATGGAAGTAGACTCATTAAAAGAATAATACAGTGATGATTTTGAGAGCTGCAGCCTAAAGAGAAATTCACAATTCGTACATAGAAATTCTATTTCCACCTTTTGTCCTTTCGTTGACATCATTTTGAAACATCTTAGTAATACTGAAAATAACTGAATCTTTTTTTCCCCACCAATCATTTTTGTGAGCAACACCTGTTACAGCCTAGATATGTTGAGATTGCTGAAAAAAAGATTCACAATTTTGCTTTACAACTAGCCAATCACTGAACAGGATCGTTAAAGAGTATAATCATCCGATTCTCCTTCAATCCTTTTGTTTTGTACTTAGCCTCCCATCCCCTTTTCAGTTTTAAAAATTAATAGGGCCTAACTGCCTTGGCTGCATGATATTTGAAATAAGACATTTTTTCTAAACTCTTTTAAGGATAGAAATATAAGAAAGTCAGAACAGTAAACTTGTTATTTGTCCATTTTTATTGATTAATAGTTTTGTTTCCAGAAATAAGCTTTTATTTACATCCATATGAAGCTTTATTATTTTCCTTATGGAGTTTTATTCCACTTATGGATGAATAGCCACTGAGGCAACATGCATGGATCATTGCTCCCACACTAACACACAGCATATGATTTTCTTTTACTAGCAGAGCAGCAGGGAAACCCTACAGTGAAATTTTCGGTGCCGAGCAGGTAATTGCGGTATCTGTTTCACCTGAACGCTAGTCATTCCTGGGAGCTGTGAATCATGTTTATGTGTGTGTGAAAGTTCTGCTTGCCTTGTAAAGTTGATGGCAACCCAAGCAGCCTGGCGAGTCTTACTTCATCACCCCCCACTGAGAGTTTTGATTAGAATTTCAGATGTGTCATTCCTTGCCTTCTTTGCCAGTGTCCCTACATCTACTTCAGCAGCATGTTTTTTTTCCTCTCAAACCTCCAGCTTCTCATGAGAAAGTTATGTCACCAGGAGGGAAGTGACAGAAGAGGAGCGTACAGGTTGTTGACTGTTAACATGCCCAATAAGGTGCAATTAGCCCACATATTGTTTTACTGCATTGATGTCTGATACGTAACAGATGGTTTTTACTACACTTAACATACTGAACGCCAGCATATGTGTGGAGTTCCATATCTGCTAGACAGCTTTTCTCTCACCTAGAACTCTGCAGAGGATTGAGGCAGAAAGGAGCTTAATGTAGTCCTTTGTGTAACAGCTCATGAAAATGGGTCAGTAAAGTTTTAAATTCAGCAGATAACATTTGATTTATACCATGTGCTAAGATATGATGTAAGGACGGGATTGCTTGAGGAAAAGCATTTAACCTTGATTATGTCTGATCCACTGAGGATATATTTTTTTCTGTTTATGGAGCAAGTGATTTTAAAGCTCTTGGTCTGTTTAGATAGCTTAGTTTTACTTGTATTTACCTGGGTGTTAGCAGCATGGTGCTCAGAAATTATTGTATTTATTTGTCCTCTGCTCATATGTCTGATCAACTTTTAAATAGAGGTGTCCAAAGTGCAGCCTGAGGGCCTCATGCAACCTCTGGAATGATTGTGTGCTTCCCCCGACCACCTTTCACACCTTTCTTTTAGTAAGGTAAACATGCAAAAGCCCTTCTACAAAAAATTTACACCTCACGTTTTACCAAAATTCATACTCCTTTTTAAAATTAAATATTGCTCATATTAAAGTCTGTTCACCTCATTTTTGAGCCGGTTATACGATCAAAAACAACAAAATCAGTTTTTAATTTGATTTAAGAAAAGTTGCGTTTTTGTGGCCCACAAGTCTTTTTTTGTTGTTAGATGTCCTATCATAGGGAGTTTGTAGAAAAGTGAAACAAATTCTCAGAGTGTGGGAAGGCTTGTTACTGTTAAAACAGCATCAAGCAACTCCTCAGTCTGGTCTAAGTTTTCCAAGAGTGGGGGAAACTTTTGGATGTTGCTGTGTCGGTCATTTAAGGTGGTATGTTCCGTCCTATCCGGGTCTTGCACTTCTTTGAAAATGATCCTTGTGAGCTCACAATCAACTATTCAGGCGGATCAGCTGTTAGTGATATAATTCCCATCTATATGTGCAGTAAAACTCACATGGGGCACCATTAGAATGTAACTGTATTTAGTGGAATATTACATAACACATTATATAATCACTTATATTAATTCATCATTTAAGCAATTTGTTATTAATCTAATGTGAATTATTTCCTTTCCCATTAAATAAGTTATTCTATTGAAAGGTCAGGAGTTTATCTCTCAGTACTATGATTTTGTTTCCAATCAGAGATACGAGTACCATCTTCACTTTGGGAAAGGTATCATTGTGTTCAATCAAGATGAGTGAACCCACCATCGGTGCTCCCTCTTGTAGCAATTACTGTTTCCTCTTTATAGCTGTGCTCCTTACTAGACATAATACACTGCTGATAATGCCAGTGTTGAATGTTTTCTGCAATTGTGGTACTTAAGTTCAGACGTGGTTTATCAATAAATTATTTATGATTGGTTCCCTGATTTTTACAAGCAAGACTGCGAGTAAATCTCTAGGGAAGTGTTGCTAATTGCATTGTTTATGTAGAACAAATCATTTAAGATTAGGCTGCATTGAAATGAAATCATCGAACACAAGTAAATGGCCATGTACAGTTTCACCACAATCCACAGTTAAAAAGGTCAAATGGACTGCATTTATATAACACTTTGCCAGTCATACTGACCACTCAAAGCACTTTACACTGCAGCTACATTCACACTCGCAAACCAATTTATACAGCAATATGCAGATTGGTTGGCAACTTGCAGTTAAGTGCGTTGCTCAGGTACACATTGTCATGTAGAAGCTGGAATTGAACCTAGAATGTTCTGTTTGCCAAACAGCTACTCTACCCATGGAAGACCATGGGGAAGACCGTGTAAGGGAGTTATCTTTAAAATGGGATCTTGTGTCCAAAGAATGCATGAAGCGACAGGTTCTCAATGATTGCGAATGGTCTCAAATTCCGTTAGTAAAAGTTGCAACAAACTTCTTAATTAGCTTCTCCTTTCCCATGTTAGTGGGGAACTTTGACATTTCTAGCTTGATGGTTCTCTGTTTGACAGTGGCAGGTAAGACTCGCTGCCTCCGGGAGGAACCAGGGGTCACGTTAACCGAATGTTTTCCTATATGACAGTTTTTTAGAACGGTGACAGAAAAATCTGATTACCAATTACAATTCATACCCCTGACCACTTGTTTCACACACGCAGACATTTTCAACTTTCTGCACGAATTACAGGTTACTGAATCAATAAAAAAAGATTCCCTTGAGAGCATTTGAGTGTCATCTCAGACCTGGACCCGCATTAAAGAGTTATGGATTCAATTCAATTCAGTTTATTTATATAGCGCCAATTCACAACAGATGTCATCTCAAGGCACTTAACAAGAAGTCATTTCAATACAATTATACAAACATTCCAATCAGTTAAAAAGTTTCCTATTTAAGGAATCCCAGCAGATTGCGTCAGTCATTGGCGTGAGGTTGGGCAGATTTCCAACCACAGCAATCCTTCAGCAATCCCTCATACTGAGCAAGCATGTAGCGACAGTGGAGAGGAAAAACTCCCCTTTAACAGGAAGAAACCTCCAACAGAACCAGGCTCAGTAGGAGCGGCCATCTGCCACGACCGTCTGGGGGTTTGAGAAGACAGAGCAGAACACAGAAGGAACAGAAGATCCGATATAAGAGAACTTTCTATGTTACAGAAAGGAAAAAGTTGAACATTTATTACAGTTACCATTATCACTAAAGGAGGCAGGGAAGTAACTAAACATCTGACAGAGAGAGCAAGAGAGAAGAGAAGAGTTAGAGACAGGAGAAAGAAGAGTAGCCATAGCCGCAATGAAGCTAAGCTAACTGAGCTAGCGAGACCTTCCACCCAAAGAAAAACTGTGTGAAACACGAGGAGTTCCCAAAACGTAAAGTACACCACCACAAAATGTGTGTTTTAGTGTGATTGTGTGTTAAAATAACTTAGAAAAGCCTCAGCACAGAGAAAATAAGATCAATTCAAGAGCGTTTGAACACCAAAACAGCTCCACGGACCACAGCAGTGACAACAGGAAATGACGCAATACGGCTTACCCCGTCCAGGGCTTTGGCGCGTGACTGTGACATCCAAAGAGCCCGATTTTGTGCCAACCACCGGTGCAAAAGCGGCAGATATGATTTCCTCCTGCTAAACCAATAGCTTAAGGGTCAGGAAACAGCTGGTTCAGCTTTTCCATCTTCTGATCACTTCAATTGGAGAAATTTTTCCTGATTTCAAAACTTTGGCTGAAGTGGCGTTTGTACTTCCAGTCTCCGCTCTGGCAGCAGAGCGCGGATTCAGCCTTCAGGACAAGGCCTCATGAGAAATCGTCTGTCCCTAGAAAAAATCCAAAAGCACATGACAATAACCTCTGTAGTAATCCCACTTGAAACATTTGATTACGCACAAATGAGTGTGCACTTCAGTTCCATGCAGACCAGGAGGAAGTTGTGAGACTGTGCGTTCAGGCCACAGCAAGTGAACTGTTCGTATTTTAGTGCAATCATTTAATTTTATTGTTTATATGTACTTTTCTGTTCAGCTTGTTCAGAATAAATATTGATTAAATGAATAAAAAAAAATACTATTGAATATGTTATTTAAAAAATTGACGGGTATAAATAGATTATGACCAGATTTTTTTGACCCCGTCGGTCGAAATGACGTACAGAAAAAATGTCTTAAGCACAACCCCTGTGGAACTGTGAAACTCTTTATTTGTTTTGTTTCCCAATGTTTAATTTTACTTTTTACCACTGTTAAATTTGTGATTTACTCGTGAATTCAGCAGCGCATCCCTTCCCAACAGGGCCCAACGTCACGCCAATGACTGACGCAATCTGCTGGGATTCCTTAAATAAGATTTTTAACTGATTGGAATGTTTGTATAAATGTATTGAAATGACTTCTTGTTAAGTGCCTTGAGATGACATTGTGAATTGGCGCTATATACATAAACTGAATTGAAAATTGAATTGAATTAAATTCTTAGTGTGCAGGAGTGTGTGAAGTCATTCATAAGCCATCAACCCTGAAAAGAAATTCAGATCCTGAGAAATGACTCCATGTACTCAGAGTACGGTACGGTCATTAGTTGAATTATCTTTAATTCCGCTTTAATTTACATTTGTTGCTTTTATGTTTACAAATGTATATTGATTTTAAAAATAGATTAGATGTAATCAAAGGAGAAAATGCCCTCGCTGGCCCCCCGGTCTCATCATTGTGTTCAATCAAAATGAGCGAGTTTACCATTATTGAGGTGTTAATTTGTTTGATGATTTAGTGTTTAAATGATGTATGATTAGATTAATATATTGCTTCCTTTAGTTTGATACTGGTGCTGACCCAATCTGGTGCATATGAGAAACACTAGGGATGTAAGAAAATATTGATACACTAATATATTCTGATATTTCATGTCATGATATTGTATCGATATTCAAAAGCAATGTATCGTTTTTTTAATTTTGTAGAGTTTGAATGGAACCATTAATGATGACAGTAATTTTTTTAAGTAAAATAAACGTATGACTAGTAGTTTGTGGCCTTTTTTCACATTTTTCATTACAGTCGATCAACTAAATCTAGTAATAAAACTGGATGTGTTATGTATGAAACAGGTTGGAGGGTTTAGAATGCTTTGACAGTTTTTATACAGTTAAAATCAGTTTTAAAAATCACAATATATAGTCTTACTCACAGTAGGGCTGGGCCGGTTTGGATTTTTTCGTACCGCGGTCGGTAATCAACAAATTCCCGCAGTTTTGCGATATACCCATATATACATATATATATGGGTGTATATATATATATATATATATATATATATATATATATATATATATATATATATATATATATACCCATATAGGGCTGACATGATGGACAGCTCAGATGATGATCCTGCTGACATGGTCAAATTCAAGTCTACATTCAGAACAGATCTGGAGACGCGCAAGAAAAATGCCAACATTGCACATCTGAAGATCGCCACCGCCTTGAACCCAAGATTCAAGGACCTCAAGTGTATACCCAGACCTGAGAGAGAAGAGGTGTGGGCATCAGTCACCAACTTACTCAACGAACAGAGGGTTGTTGCTGAGCAACCTGTGAAAGTAACAACATCACAGCCACCAAAGAAAAGGTTACTCCTGTTGGCTGCTTCATCAGAGTCAGATTCTGAACAGGAGGAAGACTCAGTTGAGGACAGTTTGCGTCAATACAGAGCAGAGCCCACCATCAGCACAGAAGCCTGTCCATTAGAGTGGTGGTCCAAACATGCATGGTCACACAGTAGGCTAGCCACTATTGCACAGATGTATTTGTCCACACCTGCAACATCTGTGCCCTGTGAAAGGTTGTTTTCTGTTGCTGGTCACATTGTACAGAAGAAGAGGGTTTCTTTGTCATCTGAAAATGTAAATAACCTTGTTTGTCTCAGCAACTGGCTTGGTGCTAAAGAGTAAGATAATGTTAGGTTGAAGGAATGGACGAGTGCAGTTTATTTTTTTGTCACTGTAATTAGTCAGCCTACATCACTGTTTTTTTTTGTTTTTTTTTGTCTTTAAAAAAATTAAGTACAAAGATGGATATCACAGAGTCAGAATTCAGATTTTTTTTCTTCTCAGAATTCTTTTTTTTTTGTCTTAAGTGGCCCTAAACTGAAGACCATGCATAGTGAATCCTAGTTGTGAACTTTTTTTGAGGGGTCAATCAATTCCCCTCTAACAGGAATACTTGTTACTGAACATAGGCTGTTTATGCTGTTCCCTGATGAAAGTGGGAAAAAAAATGTTGGTACCTGTTCAGGAAATAAAGAAAACTGATTGTTAAATTTTAACTTCTTGTTACTCAGAAGATGCCTGTTAAAAAGCACTGACTGTTGCTCTAGATGCTAAAGCAAACTTGTTTTTTGTTTGTTTGTTTTTTTACAGCAAATAACTTTTATAATAAAAGTTTGCAATTAACTACTTTGGAATTCATTACTGAATTTTGCTCGTAACAATGCGATTAACTGCGATTAATCACAGACATTTATGCGATTAATCGCGATTAAAATTTTAATCTATGCCCAGCACTAATATATATATAATATATATAATTCAATGCAATGTGAAGTGCAAATGACCCTCGAATCCCTCGTTTCGTGTTTGTGATTGGTCATTAATTTAAACCATTAAACCATTTTTGGACATTTTTCTTGTTACTTGTTCTGTTTTGGGGACTTTTTGTTTAGACTGCTTCGCGTTAACAGGTAACCGGAAACAGTGAGACGGAAAATAGAACGCCAAATCTGCTGTCTCACCCGCACTAAAATGATAAAAATAATCGATTTTAGAGGTGTTTCAGAGTTGTAGCTTGTTTTATTCTGAAAGCCAACATGTTAAGGATGTGAAATATCCACAAATCTCAAAATTGACCAGGTCACGAAAAATCCATGTTTTTGCCTGTAGTGTCTTGCCTTAACATGAACTAATGTGTCAAGCCACATGTGCTTTATTTGTTGACTGCTATCAAGGAATATGACTCTCATTTGTACTGTAGTATGCATGAGAGGAGATGAAGCGAGATTTGTGGACTTTTATGTAGTGTTGGCTAATAATGTAGTGGGCTGGTCTGGTCAGAAAATGCCAGGGCTGAATTTTTGTCCCAGTCCACCCCTGCCAAGTGCATTTTAGCTCCTACGGTGGCCGTTTCATGCCAAGGTTAACATGGCTTCCAGTACTACGACATTTCGTCCAGTGTTCCTTCCAGTGATGAGGTTACTTTAGAAAACTACATTGCATTTAGTTATATAGTCAGACGTCTGCCGCGTCGCGAGTAGACAATCTCCCTATGGTATTCGTCACGGTGCAACTGAGTGTAGCCAAAGCGCAAAAGGCGGAGCTCGAATTTCCAGGAATGTCCCTCGTTGGCAAATGTATTTCAAAGATGGAGCCTCAACATGGATTCACCCATTCGAGCGACTCACTCGTATGTAATATGAATAGCAGATTCTACACTTACAAGAATACTTTCATTAGTAGGTGGAAGTAATTACACATGAATGAGTACATATTTTTGAAAGAACAAAGGCGTTTTTGCAAAGAATTAACTCAAAAAAATACACAATGTAGCTTTAAATCGCCCACAAATGAAGTCCTTTCATCCTAAGTAATTTACCATCCACAGATTCACAATCACAATAGTAAAACTTGGCTGCACACTCACATGCTTTGTCTTTTTATCTCTTCTTGGCTGTGAGCTCAGCCAAAGGGGCTATTTGTGCTCCCTGCCAGCATCTCACCACACCGTCCTCAGCATTCAGTTCACATGTTTTCAAGGACAGTTCTGCCTTGTCAACACTCTTAAGACATCTTTGTCTCTACTTTTTCACTTCTGTTATATCCCTCACAGTGTTTCTGGTGTTTTCATTTGCTGTCAGTTCAAACAAGCTACTTAGAAAACATTGTGATAATTGGCATCAATGTGATCATTATGAGCTCATAATCCCTGATTAGCCATTTCTATTTACAGTGGTAGCCTTGTTATATTATTACTTTGTGATCTTAGGAAA
This sequence comes from Valencia hispanica, assembly GCA_963556495.2. Classification (NCBI taxonomy): domain Eukaryota; kingdom Metazoa; phylum Chordata; class Actinopteri; order Cyprinodontiformes; family Valenciidae; genus Valencia; species Valencia hispanica. The sequence goes on from OY747715.1 coordinate 41,056,157, forward strand.
TTGCACAGAGAGGAGGATGTATGTAAAAGTAGTTCTTCAGTGTTTAGTGATTCTCTGTGATTAATTAGGCTTCTAAGGAGTGGAACACTTTATTGGGTTATTGCTAAGGGAGTTAGTTCTAGCCGCTGTATGATAATTTCTGTAATTACTGTGTCACTGATAGGATGCACCGCTATCGATTGCAGTATAGATGTGGACGTCTTTAAGTCTTCATTGAAACTGATTTTGGCTGTTACGTTGTGTTACTACTCTTGGACTTGTCAGCTGCCTTTGACACAGTTGATTATAACGTTCTCCTAACACGCTTGGAGGAAAGTCTCGCCTTAACTGGTCTGGCCCTAGATTGGTTTAAATCTACTTGACAGGACAAAGCGTGTTATAGTAAATGGGATTTTGCTCTCTTGGGGGATCCCTCAGGGTTCCATTCTAGGCCCCCTCTTTTTCTGTCTTTACCTCCTCCTGTTGAGCTCCATTCTCAGGAAACATTCCATACACTACCATATGCCAATGACTGTCAGGTTTATATGCCACTAAAACAACAACAGTCCGTTCAGCCTCTCTTTGACTGTCTGGACGACGTCAAATGTTGGCTGGCCACTAAATTTCTTCACCTTAATGACAACAAAACAGAGCTCATCATGTTCCAACCTGCTGGTCATAGCCCATATCAGCCCCCGATCTCTCATTTCTCTCTTTAAATTAGAAGTCTGTTGGAACAAATCTTGGGGTAAAAATGGACCCTGCTTAAAAATGAATGCTCAAGTAAATGTTAGTCCTGTTTTCTCCGTTTTCTCCGACTTGCCTAGTTAAAGTCCATCCTTTGTAGAAGGCACCTTGAGTCGGTGATCCACGCCTTGATTACATCTAGACTGGATTTCTTCAATGCGACTCTCATGGGTGTTACTAAAACTACCTTGGCCCGCCTACCTGGTGCAAAGCGCAGCAGCTTGATTCCTGACACATGGCAAGAACCAACAGCACATTACACCAATATTGAAATCTCTCCATTGGCTGCCAAAAACAAAACTCCTTTTTGTTTTTAAAGCACTTCACTGTCTTGCCCCCCCCCCCCCCACCACCACCACCTGTCCAACCTGCTCTCTGTCTGTCAACCACACCAAACACTCAGGTCGGGTCAATTATTACTAGCAGTTTCTACAGCTCGCTGTAAATCGCGGGGGAAGAGGGCTTTTCGGTGAGTGGCCCAAAGTTGTGGAACGACCTTCCTTTAACAGTCAGGCAGGCGTCTTCCTGGCCCTCTTCAAATCCCTCTTAAAAACGTATAATTTTTACTTGGCTTTTAATTCATAGCCTTGGGCCTGTTTTTCACTTATTCCTTTGGACTATCCCTGTTTTATTTTTGCTCCTTTATTGATCTGTTGCACTTGTTTTATTCCTGTTTTTCTGTCTAAGCACTCTGATCAACTGTATATTTGTGTAAAAAGCGCTATATAAATAAATATGGAATGGTATGGTATAGCTTCAAAAGATGATGGAATCCCTTTCTTTGTAAAAAAAAATATGTGGTAAATCTGAGTCTACACATGGATCTTTTTATATTGGTCTTTTTTTAAAATTGGTTTATAATCTGAAGTTGCACAAAAGAAAAAAAACAGCTGCAAACAGTGCCTTTCTCATCTAAGGCTTGGTATGCAAAAACATTACAGAAATGCCTAATGGAAATTAGTTCTGCTGAGACAAATGATTCAAACGTGAGATCCCATGAACAACTTTCTTCTGCATGTTAATATGATAAACTGCAAAAACGCTTACAATTAGCCTTTATTTGGAGTCCCCATTTGCTATATTTCTAACAAGTGGTGTGGTTTTAAACAAGGACATCCTTCATAGTTGTTGAAGAAACTTATTGATAAAAAAACATGTGTACCTTAGTTTATAAATTGTGATTCTGGTCACATCTGAATGCATGGATTGGCTAAGATCATGGTTAAAAAAATTGGTCTTACTTCAGATTCACAGTGAAAATGAATATGAATGGTTTTTTTGCTTTCTTTATGACAAAAAACAACAAATACTATTCAGTCCCTCCAGGATTTTGTGGCACTGTTTTGTGATTGTTGCGGCCTAAAAAACCTGATGTAGCGGCAACTGTTGTAAAAAGTTGCAACAAAAGTTGCAACGTTTTTCTTTGTGATTTTTTTTTTTTTTGTCAAATCACTTGAAAATTGTTTCTTAAAAATCCATTAAAATGATAAATTCTGAAATTCTAACATGTGTATTGTAATAAGTGCATTAGAAGAACACTTGACCATCCAGCAGAGCACTCTTCAAATTGTAGCTTTTTCTTGAACACAAAAAGAACAGAGCAACAATTCCAGGTTTCTGGAACTGTGGAATACAAAAACAATAAAAGTGATTCTTTTGCTGAGTCTTTGACAAAAAACTCAGTAAATCAAGAGTAAAATTGTGTCATTAAACCTGAGCTGATGCAACAATGAATGCAATCCTGTACACAAAATAGAATATTGATTACAAAAATCAAATAAAATTCTGCTGACAAAAAAATGTGCACAAAAAGTGCACAAATGCTTACAGTAAACAATTGTCTAAAATTAAGGGTGCCAATAAAATAAAACTGTTTTTTTAAGTATGTAAACATAAAATTAAAAAAAGAGAAATTCATGAAATTAGGTACAAATTCAAAAGTTCTGATTGACGGTATTTTAGAGCTGCTTACTACCTTACTTCAGCATATGCTTCCACTCAACAGAAACTGAACAATAAACCCAAGCTGCACTCTGCCCTCCATTCTCTCATAAACGCAGTCATTTGTGTATACAGTACATCTTATTGATTTGAACCCTGCATTCTGAGCATCCATATACCCTAATAAAATTATTCAGAACTAAATAATAAAAGTTGAAAAAATAGCAAAAATGTAGTAACCTGTAATCATTTTGACCATAAAATAAAGTGAAATAAAATGATAATCTGTTTTTACCGGTCAATTTTTTAGATGATAATCTAAAATCATTATTTTTATTGATAATCTAAAATCATTATTTTTATTATGTTTTAATTAACTGTACTCCGTGCGTAAAGTTAAAAATGTCTGTGTATCTGTATCAAGTGGTCAGGGAATGATGTGTATTGTAATCTGTCAAAATGATGTTTCACGTTAGAAATTTTTTGTTAATTGATAACTGTTTGTGTTGGACCACAATATTGCATGAGGTACAAACCAATTTACGTTATATATGTGACGGTGTCAGATATAAGATGATGAGAAGGAGAATCGCAATTGCAATGAAGGTGCAGTAAATTGGATAAAATTGCAAGATGTGCAGAATTCGTGAGGATTGGCTGAATTAGCGTTAATAGTTGCGATTGTAAAATCGCGAAATCCAGGAGGGACTGACTATTACTCCTGCTGTAGTACTGTTGTACAATACACCATATTTCCCAAATTATTTGCCCATCACCTCAAATAATTGAATTTAGATTTTCCAATTACTTCTATGAATACAAGTGTATAATAATAATAATAATAATCATCATCATCATCATCATCATAATCATAATAATAACAATAACTCGTTCTCAGGAGCTCAGTGAATTCAAGTTTGGTACTGAGTGGGCCCCTTCCTGTTTTAAAATGACTGTGCCCCAGTGCACAAAGGATGCTCAATACAGTAGAGGCATCAATCAGTCAGTCTGGTGTGGAAGAGGGCAAGGCAAGGCAATTTTATTTGTATAGCACACTTTCAACAGCAGGGTAATTCAAGGTGCTTTACATGATTTGGTGATAAAAAAAAACAACACATGGAATATAACATTGGAAATTAAAAGTAAAAGAAACACACATTACACATGATACACAATAAAGCAAGAGAAAGATCAAAAAAGCAAGAGACCATGAACACATTTCATACATATGACATCAAGCATTTACGCGAAGGCAATTCTAAACAGATGGGTTTTTAGTCCCGATTTAAAGCAGTTCGGAGTTCCAGCAGCTCTACACTCGTCAGGAAGTCTGTTCCAGATAAGGGGAGCATAGAAGCTGAAAGCTGCCTCTCCATGTTTAGTTCTGAGTCTAGGGATGTTTAGTAGGCTAGAGTTGGAGGAAGAAGGTGTCTGCCTGAGAGAACGTCCAACAGCAGTGTCTGACCTCAGAAATTCCCATAAACACATTCTTAAACGTTGTGGGAAGCATCCCCGAAACAGTTGGCACTGTTATAGTCGCAAAGGGTGGCTCAACATATTATATTACCCTGTGGGTTAAGAATAGGATGTCACTTAAGTTCATATTGTTGTAGAAGGCGTATTACCGAATACTTTTGGCAATGTTGTGTATCTTGATAGCATGGGGTACTAAGAAAATGTAAGGGAGGTGGTTTTGATGATCATGGGTAAAATCCATGTTTTAGCATCTGCACGTTTCAACATGATTGACTTAATAAAATCTGATTCTTTAAAATAAAAATAGTGTTGATTAGCTACAGATATCAGATATATATTTTCAGTTAAACCTACCTTATGAAAACCCCTTTAAATGAGATACCAGATAAAGTGCAGAGAGACCAGACGTTTTACCTGCTATATGCAGCAGTAACACTGCTCCTTCCCCACTAGTTGCTGTGCACTGCTGATTAGCTGCCTGAACGAGGGCTGTTAACTCTTTTTCCTTGCTTACAAGTAAGGCAAATTTGGCTGCAAATATTTGCCACCCATCATTTTCATTAAGGTGGCATGTCTGTTCACTAGCTGACTGCAGGCTGGCTGTCCAAGCAGATAGTCTGACTTATTGACCAGCTAATATCAGCTAGTTAAACTTGTTACTCTATAAATTAAAAGGTATAACTAAGCACTTCAAAACTGCTATAACTGTAATAATCAATATGTTGGATTATATGAGAGGCAGTTTGATTAATTGTTGATTTTCGGTTTTAGTTAAAATCAATTACTTCCTGTTTGTCATTTAACATTTTTGTTTAAATAAAGAATCATTGAGCTGGACTTATATGACTTAGAAGTATTGAGGTTGAACAGGACATCTGTTGGAAAACATTTATGAAGATTTTCATGGGCACATTGAATAATGTGCTGCTTAATGCCCCAAATGCATTTTCCTTATGAATGAAGCACCATTTAAAGGGAAATAAACAGGCTTTTCAACGGCTTAAGATTTTTTTCCCAAAAAAAAAACAACTTTTTTAAAACAAGGAAAACAAAACTTTCTTTACATTTTGTGTTATACTTATATGCATAAGTTACAGCTTTTACAGCTAGCAGATGCTGCAGTACTGAAGCCAACACATTTAAAAAACGTTAATCAGTTTTAGCAGTTGTGGAATTTAGAAGATTCTCTAATCATCTTTCATATTTCCATTTAGAATAAAATGTTCATTTTGTAAAGCAGTATATGCTAGTGATTAGGCTGTAATAGTTGTAATTTATTCGGTGGATAAAATGTTGCGTGACCAAGTTATCTAAATGAATATTTAACACCGTATCATCATTTCATCTGACACTTGGCTGACATGAATTTTTCAGGCTGTCCAGGGTAATAGTTGGTGGCTCCTTATTGAATAAGGAGGTATGTATAAATTGTATTAATGTATAAATTCAGCAGCTCCCATACCTCCCTCCACCCCATCCTGTCATGGTCAATATAGCTCAGTGGTATAAGTCCCCTGTTTCCATCTCAACCTAGTCTCTGTAAGGCTCCCAAAACCACAAAAGGCTTTTTTAACTCATGAGGACATTTTAATGGCTGCAGAGCACACATGCGTCCCATCCGACATGTCACCTTCAGATGGGGCGGCATGATTGTGGGTGCTCGCTTTTAGTGGGTGTGTGAGGAAACAGGCAGGCTGGGTAGATTTTTCATTCCTGAGCCCTTCACCCTTGACTGTCACAACAGAGCGTTTCATCTTCCTTTTCATTCATCTTGGATACATTGAGCTGCAAAGAGCAAGGAAGCATAAATAATGCACTTTATACCTCTGGCCGCCTAGATGCTCCAACAATTCACATGGGCTATATATTGGTGCCGTTTATGGCTGACCTGCACACATTGTTGTATGATATAAGGATATGAGATAAAGGCCCACAAGGTGCAGTGATATCTTTGTTTCTAGGGACTGCTGTGTTAAGCCAGTGAGGTAGTGTAATAGTGGATTATTTTACTCCTTAAGCAAAGAACTCCATATCCCAACTGAGCTGTTAAAGCTTGATCTGTGTGTACATGGAATAAAAAACATTTTTATTTCAAACAACATTATAGAGCTTCCTGCATCCCGATCAGATGCAAGAAGGTCTTCTCTGGTTTGGGAACGTTCACCAGATTTATATATATATTTTTTTTTACTTTTGAGGAGTGAGAATAAATCAAGCTCCCATTTGTTCAGATGACAGCTTCATTGTGCTGAATGAAGAGCACTCAGGTAGCAAAGATTGAGATGGACAGGCCAACACCAGACAGGTGCTCTCTGTCTCTCCCCAGATCCGTTCACTTTATTTTATTTTCTGTTTGCTTTTCATGTTTTGTTTTCTTTTGTTTTGTTTTCTTAACCTTTTCTTAGTTACTTTATCTACCCAGCGCCTGGAGTTACTGTATTGGACCGGATCTCCTCTTGGATTATTTTTTTATGGACTTATCAACATGGCTTTTCGCTCAGCTGAGGATTTAGAAAAACTGCTCCACAGAATTGAGGGCATTGAAACGAAGCTACATCGTCTGGAAATTAATTTTGATCTCCACGCTGATTATGCAAACGACACAACTTTACCGTTGAATACACACAGGGAACAGCCTGTCAGCCCAGTGTTACATCGGTCTAACCGTGTCATAGAGAAAACACAGGACAACACAACTCCATCAGCAAACAAACGTCTTTCTGGCAGAACTCCGCACTCTAATGAACACTGGCCAGCTTTAAAACGCACAGAATCATCAACCCCAGCCTGTTCTCCGAGGAAGAAAAAACAAAAGAAACTCCAGCACAGAGAAAGCTGTGAACCCAGACCTGCCGCTTCTGCTAAAAGTAAACAAAAGAGGTTTCAGCCAAAAACAAGAGGTATTTCTCCACCTGGAATCCTGCTGAAAACAGATTCGCAGCCTTGAGTTCCCCGAAAGATGACGCAGCCCCCGGGACCAGTCAAAGCCACCAGGAGAAACCCAGCCGCATCAAACGGACACATAACAAAGTAAGAGCGCCCCCAGCAAAGATTGTTATCATACAAGACGGATCAATTAATGGAATTTAGGCTTTTTGTAGCAAGAATACCAAAGTTTATAGCTGCTACAAAAATACAGTGAGAGAAATATCAGAAAAAATCCAGAACATCTTGGACCAACATCCTACTTTGGAAAAACTCGTCATTCACACTGGATCAGCAGATATCGCGATGAGACAATCAGAGATTCTGAAGAGAGACTTTTCTAAACTCCTACAGAGACTTGATGGACTTAACGTAAACATCCTCATCAGCGGACCAGTCCCTGAAGGGAATGATGAAAGATTTAGCAGACTCCGCATGCTCCATAAATGGTTGAAGAAACAATCAGCTGAGAAGTCTTTCACATTTATTAATAATTTCAAAGTATTTGGAAGTGCTAATCATCTGTTTAAAGCAGGCCAACGTTATCTTAACAAGGCCGGAGTAAGGCTCTTAGCAGCAAACATTTTTTCTTATCAAAATCAGAAAGCAAAACACTTGCTCCCGAAAGCTGACCTTGAGGCGTCCATGGATATCAGAGAACAAAAACAGCAAGTCATGATGACACCACAGGACCGAATAGATAAACAACCATCAGAGATTAAGTCTTCATCTTCCTGTGACTCAGCCACATCAAATGAGTCTCCATTTAGAAACGTTACAGACAGACTGAACGAGCAAATCAAATATGGGACACAATTAACACCTAAACTTAGACTACACCAAACACCTGGGACTAGTGTCCATAAGCCTGGGAGCTTCCCCCCACTGATTATTACAGATATTTGATATTTGAGGGAACCGGGCAGTAAATCTACCCCTACTGTCCCCCAGAACTGCATTAATAGAATCTACTCCTCCAAATTACAATTCCTTAAGCCAGAGCAGAAAGCACAGACCAGGTGGAGGTGTAGCCACCATTTTTCACAACTCAGTGAACTTTAAAAAGGTAACCCTGGGCACGTTTGATTCTTTTGAATACCTAGCCACCCAGATTAACGAGCCTAACAAAGCTTTATTTCTAAGTTTATATAAACCACCAAAACTTAACTCTAACTTCTTTAATGATTTCAATGACCTTCTTTCTGTAATATGTATCGACTATGACCAACTAATCATTGTGGGGGATTTTAACATCCATACCGACAACCCCCAAGATAGACAAGCAAAAACATTAGATGATACTCTTCACAACTTCGGCCTGACCCAGCATGTCAAACAACCAACACACAATAAAGGACACACTCTGGACTTAATTATCAGCAAAGGTTTAAATATTTCCAACATCTCGGTAATTAATATTGCATTATCTGACCATTTCTGTATTTTCTTTGAAAGTACCATCTCTGCTAAATTATCCAGCCACAGTAAGACCACTATACAAAAGCGTTTTCTAGGGGACAGTTCAGTAGAAACCTTTAAACTTATTTACCCTTCCACCACATCCCCCTCATCTCCCAACTCAAACTCAGTAAATAAACTGGTAGGAAATTTCCTTGGGAAAATCTCAGACATCATGGATTCCATTGCTCCAACTAAAGTGAACGTAGTCTCAGGTAGAAAGAAGTCTCCGTGGACAAGTAATCCACTGGTACGTAGTGAAAAGAGAGAGTGTCGACAAGCCGAGAGAAAATGGCGGAAAACTCAACTCCAGGTTAACTGTGAGATCTACAAAGAAAGACTGAATAGATATCAGCTAACCATAAAAGATGCTAGGGAATCGTTCTTTTCTGAAATCATCAACAGAAACATTAATAATGCACACTCTATTTGCAACAGTGGAAAGACTAACTAATCCTTTAGTGACAGTAGCCCCTGAACTAAACTCTACCAGGGCCTGCAATGAATTTGCCAGCCTTTTCACTTAAAAGATTCTAACAATTAGACGGTCAATCTGTACCTCAATATCGAACCCACAACCAGTGCCATCCCCAATCAATAACAATGTAGAGAAAATGTCTGAATTCCACGAATTAAACCAGAACAGCCTTGAAAAAAATCATTATCCAGTTAAGCTCCTCATCCTGCTGTCTTGATATCCTACCCACAGCTTTTCTAAAGAAAGTTCTTCCTGTTATTGGGTCTGATCTTGTTCAAATAGTGAACTCATCCCTATCAGCTATCAGGTGTCTTCCCTCAGGCTTTAAAAACAGCAGTTATTAAACCACTACTAAAGAAGAAAAATCTGGACGACACGTTAATGCAGAACTACAGGCCAATCTCTAATCTTCCATTCATCAGTAAGATTATTGAAAAAGCTGTGTTTCAGCAGTTAAATAGCTTCCTAACAATAACTAACCATTTTGATGTTTGTCAGTCTGGTTTCCGTGCTCACCACAGCACCGAGACTGCCCTCGTCAAAGTATTCAATGACATCCGCATAAATACAGACTGTGGTAGAACCACAGGGCTGGTTTTGTTGGACCTCAGTGCAGCATTTGACACTGTTGATCATGATATTTTATTGGAACAACTGGAGAGCTGGGTCGGACTCTCTGGTAAACTACTTGGCTGGTTCGAGTCTTACCTAAAGAACAGGGACTTCTATGTGTTAATAGGAAACTTTTCATCAGAACGAACAGAAATCACATGTGGGGTGCCCAAGGGCTCCATCCTGGGGCCCCTCTTATTTAATATCTACATGCTCCCACTAGGCAAGATTATAGCAACCAATAACATTAGCTACCATAACTACGCGGATGACACTCATCTCTACATTACAATGTCACCAGGTGACTCTGAACCCATTCAAACCCTAAATCAATGCATTGACCAAATAAATGGATGGGCCATAACTGTCTCCAGCTGAATAGAATCAAAACAGAAGTAATTATTTTTGGCCCAAGGAGGAATGATCAAGAGTCAGGACACAGCTTCAGTTAATACAGCTAGAAACTACTGATCGGGCTCGAAACCGTGTAGTAATGGACTCAGACCTGAACCTCCAGGGTCACATAAAGGCAATAACAAGGTCAGCCTTCTATCACCTGAAGAACATTTCTAGAATTAAACGACTGATGTCGCAACAGGAACTAGAAAAACTCATCCATGCGTTTATCTTTAGTCGGATTGATAACTGCAACAGCATCTTCACAGGTCTGCCTAAAAAGTCAATCAGACAGCTGCAGCTGATCCAGAACCCTGCTGCTCGCGTCCTCACTAGAACCAGAAAAGTAGAGCACATCACCCCAGTTCTAAAGTCCTTACACTGGCTCTCTGTAGCTTAGAGAATAGACTTCAAAATACTCCTACTAGTTTATACATCATTACGTGGCTTAGCAGCAAAATATGTTGAAGACCTGTTGTCACAGTACCAACCACCAAGACCATTCAGGTCCTCCAACTCTTGCCTACTAAACACTAGATTTATTTTAAAGAATCAGATTTCATTGGATCAATCATGTTGAAACGTGCTGATGCTAAGACATGGATTTTACCCCAGTGATCATCAAAACCACCTCCCTTACATTTTCTTAGTACCCCATGCTATCAAGATACACAACATTGCCAAAAGTATTCGCTAATACGCCTTCTACAACAATATGAACTTAAGTGACATCCTATTCTTAACCCACAGGGTAATATACTATGTGGAGCCACCCTTTGCAACTATAACAGTTCCAACTGTTTCGGGGATGCTTCCCACAACGTTTAAGAATGTGTTTATGGGAATTTCTGAGGTCAGACACTGCTGTTGGACGAGAAAGTATGTCTCACTCTAATTCGTTCCAAAGGCGTTCTCTCAGGCAGACACCTTCTTACTCCAACTCTAGCCTACTAAACATCCCTAGACTCAGAACTAAACATGGAGAAGCAGCTTTCAGCTTCTATGCTCCCCTTATCTGGAACAGACTTCCTGACGAGTGTAGAGCTGCTGAAACTCTGAACTGCTTTAAATCGAGACTAAAAACCCATCTGTTTAGAATTGCCTTCGAGTAAATGCTTGATGTCATATGTATGAAATGTGTTCATGCTCTCTTGCTTTTTTGATTTGCTTTTTTGATTTGTGTATCATGTAATGTGTGTTTCTTTTACTTTTAATTTCCAATGTTATATTTCATGTGTTTTTTTTAAATCACCAAATCATGTAAAGCACCTTGAATTACCCTGCTGTTGAAAGTGTGCTATACAAATAAAATTGCCTTGCCAATTCAGAAATGGTATGGGCAGATTAGATAGAAAAAGTATATTCATTTGTCTTGGTTCTAGTGTGTAATCTTTCAACCCTGCTGTAATTTGAGTACATGGATGGATTTTATGAGGTGTCCTGCATTTTTATAATCAATGGATCAGTTTTAATTGAGATTTGGGTACAATAGTCTAATTACTTTACTAGTGGTGTGCTGATTTACTATTAAAGCGATTAATTGCGATTTAAAGCGTGTCAGGTCCATAGCACTTTAAAAGTGTTCGATATCAGTTATCTGTATTTTTCATAATAATTAAATGACAAAACAGAAAAGTCTAGCATGCCACTCGGACATACATCGGGGACGGACCGTCAGAAACATTATGGCTGCAGCTAGTGTTTCAGCCATGCAGCGCGAAATTTACCCAACTAAAGTAGTAATAAAAGGAATGGGAAAAAAAACCTGAATGGGGAAAAAATAAGCCACAAAAATAATAGTTAATAATCAAATTGTTGCTCCTGAATCAAAATCAAATCACACCCCTATTTTTTACTAAGAAAATCATTTTGGTTGTAGTATCAGATACCGTCATGTTCACAAATTATAAGAGTCTTAACAACTAACCTGATTGCTGTTTTAAGTAGAAATTATGTTTTTGAATGTCAAAAACTTTAGGGGACGGTGTAGTAGAGTAATAGAAAACAAACGTATTACTGACGTTACTGATTCTGTTTAAATTAATCATGAATTAAAAGAAATGAACCCCCAATATAAACACATTGGGGGTTCAGTTAGTGAGGTCATTGATTCTGGGAAAACACAGGTGTTCAACGGGCGTCCCTCCATGAAAGCTGCGAATGTTGCACATGCTTTACAGCATTCCTCTTGGAAAATGGGTGGTTTTAGTCACATTCTACTTTGATTGAAAAGTTATTTGGAGAGGGGAAACATATTAAGAAATGCCAAAAATGATGGACTGCTCATATGAAAATGATGATGAAATGCTTTAAAATAAAAACTAAAACCTGACAGAATACAAAAGTAACCAAACAATGATTTCAGATCAAACATGCTGTTTCTAGAGTGAAACCAAGAAGTGCAACATGGACAGTTGTTAGAAAGAGTGGCTGTAACAAAATATTATTTCAGAGAATCTACGGGAAAGCATATTAATGTTTATACAGTAAATGTGTAATTATTATATTGATTATATTGACTTTGATGTTTTTCCTCTCACCTGTGTGTGAAATAAACATCCCCTTTATTTAGTAGTGGTTTTCAAGTGCTTATAAACACAAAATATTCTAAATTCTTACTGCTGTGCTCTAAATAAAGTAACATTGTATACCCCTGTACATGTAAGCATAACCAGCTGATATTAACTTGTTAGTCAGGCTATCTACTCCGGTAGTAGAACAGTCACCTCCTTATAGGTCTTGCTCAATGAAAAACAGTGTAATACTTGGTCTTTTTGAAATGCACTTGGTCACTCTGAGCTGCATCCGTATGCATACCCCGTTAGCCGCAGAAAATAAAGAGAAAGCAAAAAAACAAGCGAGTCAGATAAAGCCAGTCACAGAGAATTTTAGTATACATGGTTTTGCCACGGGAAGGCTGTACTGATTTTGCATCCAGGAGTGAGCAGAGCGCGTTTAGTTTGAAGCCAAGTTGCTGTTAGCCAATCAGAGGCGAGATGTTTGCATATCATGAGTATTAATAAGTGGGTCTTGTAATGCTGTCGTTTCCCCCCACCCACTCCTCTGACAAACTTCCACCTGATAAAACAGGAGCACATCAGCATCTTTTCCACAGGAAACCACTCTTTAGGCCTTCATTCAACTAGAGCCCACAGCAAATTTATTGGAAAAAACGAGTGAAAGAGATCTTTAACAACAGCGTTAATAAAAATGCTGGGGTGTGCTCCTTTAGTTTCCTCAACATGAGTAAAGTTTTTGACACTTTTTGTTTTTTCAACCAATACCCCCAAACGACTGAATTGGTGGAAGGGAAAAGCAAAACTATGGCAGTGTGCATCACTCTGTGCTAAATACAGCTAGCGACAATTCTGATCCTTCACGTGTTTTCTCTGCTGTCTCACTGGGATCAGTTTAAACCATGGGAATGACGCGAAAAACAGTTTTAAAGCAAACTTTTCTAAACCGTGTCTAACCCCATGTCTACTATAGGAGCGTTTATCTTGAGGAATCTGTCTGAGTCCTGGTGAGTCCCCCCCCCCCCCCCCCAAAAAAAAACACTTTTAAGGCTTCAATATACCCTGTGTAGTAAGTGTTTGATGGACTGTGAAATTTTTTTTGTTGCACATGTCCTTGATGTATCTCAGGCAGCCTATAATAACATGTCTCTAAACAGAGTTTCTGCCAGCTCTCCTTTCTCCTGTTACATAAGTTCCTTCTAAGTGTTTTCCAGATAATACTACCTTGTTCTCAGTTGTATCAAGCCAGCGCAGCTTCACTGGCTGTCGCACATTGTTCTGTGGCAAGTGTTTGTATTTACCTTGGCAGACGGTTCCCTGCTGCAGGCTGATGGAACCTGACTGTTTGGATTTAAGACCGGGTTTTGGCCACTCCGTTTGTTTTCATCAGGGACTGAGCCCAGGTAATGAGAGGGGATTGCTGCATCAGAAGCTGAATTGGTTGGATTCAAACAGCAGTCTTTCTGTCTCATCCCAAACAGCAAAATATATTAATTCACCGTTGAATTGAGCTGTAGCCTTTATTTAGTCCAAAATATTTCCAGCTAAATTCCAGTCATTGTAAGCTCAGGGAGTTAAGTCTTTTGCACTCTGGCAGCGCTGTGGTAAAGTGGTTAGCACTGCTGCCTCACATAGCCTTAGTCTTACTGTGAACAGTTTGGATGTAGTTTGATCTTCAGATTTAGGCTTTTATGGCTTAGTCTCACTATCCTTAAGACCTCCATATTAAAGTAGAGCGTCTTACTGTATCTAAATAGACTTTAGAGTGAATCTGAGCATGTATACCTGTAAACACTTTTCCTATCTACCATCTACGGTACACTCGCCTAAATGTTCCTCATCCTGGTCAGTGATTGCATGTACGTCTCATTTAGGCAACAATGCGGAATCAGTGTCTCCAAACACTGTCAGCTAAACGACCTTTATGTTGAGGGCTAATTTTAACTCTTTTTAATTCTAACAGTTACATAAAATGTAGATGATACCCTTACAACTGAAGAATGTTTATGGACCTGTCATAAGGTTGAATATTTGTGACACAAGTTGAGATTTTATGTATAATTTAAAGCTCTAGGATTTTAAAACTCCTCTGTCTCAATCTGTCCCAATATCTGATACGAATCAGTTGTTTAAGATTAGAGTCCCAGTGCCCAACTATATTAAAGCTAATAAATCAAAGCCCTGTATATGGATGAAAACTCAGTAGCTCTGCAATAAAGTAACCCACTACTGTATTTTTCATCAGTATTATATGGTAAATATTATTATTCGGTTTTTGCTATTTCACCTATTTGCTTTTCTTGACAACAGCATATATTTTAAACATAGCTGTTGTTTCTGCAGGAAAGCCTTAAACTTGGATAGAAAAGCTAACATCATTTTCTGAAAGGAGATATAGCTTTAGCATTTGTTACTAGCAAAATAAATGACTACACATACAGCTTCAGTCTTTAGTAAAATTATGACTTCCTATTGCTGATAATGTTTTAGAAGTTTGAATGTTTCTGACATGCTAGGCTAATGTTAACATGCTGTCTTTTTGTTTTAATATTCAATAGACTCATTGATTATTTCGGTGTTAATGTGTTTCAGTGAGGTTCCACTTAGTCACGTTTGGACAAAACCTATTGAAAAAGTTGTTCTCCTGCTTTAGAAACATAACATTCTACTTTTAATGTCGTAATTTTGCTTGATTGGTGTTTTAGCTGCCCTCTGCTTCCCCTTTACTGTATTAAAATCACTGAGCACAGCATAGAGGGAGACAGGGAGCTGTAACAGCCAGTGCAGCCACGCCTTTATCGATTGACTGATTTTATTAAATGGACACTTTCTGCAGAAATGTATACAATTTGTGATTTCAATGAAAATATGAATATGCATTTGAATATACAAATGTGCATAATAAGAAAAATCAGATTAAAAAGCTGCTTACATCTAAAATGGTCGATGATATAAAAACAGATGACATAGTTGTCCCATTATTACACATTATAAGAGTTGTGTTTTGAAGTCCTGAACCCATCCCCATGGTCTGCTAGTTAATAGTTTGGGTGCAGCTGAGAAAGTCAACAGACAGTACACCCATAACAGGTGTCAGGAATTAGGTTTAGTCAGGAACTCCGTCATCACTCATTATCAGATCAGATCAGAGCCACTCCACCATGGAATAGGAATGCATATTGATTGCTATATTAAAGATGCCAGTCTTTACTCTCTCTCCCTATCATTCAATAAGTCCTGGCTTAGGTCAGCATGATAACCAGTTAACGTAGATTGTATAGAATAGTTTGTATTATTTACTAAAATCATCTTACCTCCTCTACTTTCTTATTGGCAGAACACCCAAAGTGTTCCCACAAACCAGAATGAAACGGTGCTCCTGAGTATCCGCTTTCTTCTGGCCTCCTTTCTCTTTCCTCTTGTGTCTTCAGTTGACTGTGGCTGCTGTACTCTGCTAAAAAAAAATGGCATGATTCAGATTTTTTTTTTACGAACTGTTTCCTCAATACGTGCTATAAAAGTTTAATAGATACAGACATAAGTTTTCTTGACTCAATTTAGCTATCTACATTAATCATGAAAGTGTTTTAGATATTGCCTTCCTGTGTACAAATCCTTTGGTGTTGACCCACAAACTGAATCAAACTATAAAGCCATTCCTGGTTATTGAAAGTGCACATTTGCTCTGCCGGGCGTTTCATCAAGAGCTTTGTTGATGTAAATTGTTCCAGTAGAAATGCCATCTTTTGTATTTGTTTCTGCTGGCTGCGGCGGGTGACCCTTACACTGTTGAGGTTCAAGTGATTTTACAGGCCTGCAGGATGTAAATTGCACTCTGTTCCAAGACAAACGCAGGTAATGAGCTAGAGCTGTGCCCCCCCACTCCCACCCACACCCTTTGTGAGTGCACTCAGTGGTTGCTTTAGTGTGAGAATGAGTCCAGATGATAGGGGTGTTCTCCATTTAATCTACCCTTGAGACATCGATCAGTCTATCACAGGGCAGAGGGGAAATTATTACAAATGGAAATGGCTTCTGGCTCCGTCTCGCTGTCTCTCACTCTCTCTTTCTTCTCTTTCTTCTCTTCTTCTTTTTCATCATTGTTCATGTCTCCCTTAGTAAAATCCGCGATTCATTGTTGAGCGTACACATTCACAGAATGATTTCTCCTCTGTTTTCATTCTTCCTCAAAGCAGAGTGTGGCTTCTCCAAAATCCATCTATTCATTTAATAGCATCTCAGAGAATAAAGGGACATTTTTCTTTGTGCAGGAAATACTCTTTTATCACAATATTTTTCAAATACTGTGTGTTTTAGTTATTCAAGAAGTATGTAGGGCCTATAGAAAATTAAAATGTCTAGTTTCTCCTATCTTGTTGTTTTACTGAAGTCATAGAAAATTGTTTTGGTTTTTTTCATCCATAATCTTAGTAGTGTAGAAATCAGTTTATGCAAACTAAGAATATATACATAAACCAAAAAAAGGATAACATTTCTGACATTTAATTTGAAATATCTAATTTATTAGTTTGGAAAACAATAGGACAGGTGTACACCAAGGCTCAGTTCAAGGTCCACTTTGTTCCTTGTGCATTTGTTTCAACACAAGTCTCACTGTATTTAGAGTCTACTCCAGCATGTATGGAAAAGTCATGTCACTATAAACATAAAAAATCCCAGACCATATTCCTGATTGACATTGATTTAAATTTATAGAGCAAATAATCAAGCAAATCTCAGAAGTAAAATATCATAGTGTAATGTTGGTCACTAATTTAAGACTTAAACAAATTAAAAGTCAAGATGCTAAGTAACTTGGCAAATTGTCCCTACCTTTAAACAAATTGCAGACTATGTACCATTTCATGTATTCAGCTATTTTCTTTCCACATTTAAACTATTAGGTAACCTTTCAGTCATAAGCAGCACCTACAGCAATCAATCCACTACAAATTAGATAAAATCAGGCGTTAAAGATCTTCAACATGAAGCTTTTCAGATTACAGTACTGTCATATTCTTAAGAAACTCAAAATGATGACTTTGAAAATTTCTCAAACTTTAAACCTTTATTTAAACTCTTAAATAGAACGACTCAATGACCTTTTGCTTCCACTGACAGTTTTTGGTTGAGTGAGTCTTGGACCATCCAGTGGGAGTTGAAAGGTGGAGTGCCTTAAAACTCCTCTGGGACAAACAGCTCTCTCTGTATGAGGGGTCAACATAAGGAATTTCTTAGCTGCCGAACCAAAACTGTACTTAGATTAAAGGTAAAGCAGTTTCTTAAGCAATACTAACCATGTACTCATTAATGCTGACCATCTTTTCCTTGGATAATTTCTTGGTATTGTGTTTCATGGATCATTTTATTGTTCATTTTAGCGTGTTTTTTTCTGTACTGTAATTGCATTTTAAACCCTGTACAAAATGTTTCCATGTATATATAAAACCATCTAGGCAGACACATTGCAAATTAGCTTAGACTATAATGACTATATAAACACTTGTGCGTATGGAAACTAACTAATAAACTAAACTAAATGAAGTAAAAGGGTTGTTTCTTCAAACTCTTTAGCTCTTTGAATACTTTCTAATGCTACTTTTTTAGCAAGACAAAGAAAGCTCTGTAAGGCAGTACTATTTTGAATAAAATGTGAATGACTTTTGCTTTTACACATTTTTCATTTTATGAGAAATAAGTTGCTGTCACCCATAATTCTTTAGAAGCATCAGAATCAGCCGAAGTCCTTGATTGTGTATACTGTTCAGTTTGTGTCTGTAGTGAAGGATGATAACCAGCAAGACATAATAGTTCCACCAAGAAGCTGAATATACACTCTCTTACCACTTTCTTAGTTAGTCCGGTTCAGTTGCTTGTGATCACAAACAGCTACCTAACCAGTCACATAGAAGGAACTCAAAGCATTTTGACATCTAGTTGTGGTGAAGACGACTCACTGAGGTCAAAACGGAGTGTTAGGATGGAAAAGAAAGGGGATTAAAGTCACTTTGAATGCGACATGGTTGTTGATGTCAGACGGGCTGCTCTGAGTATTTCCCAAACTGGTGTTGTGTTCTAGTGACGTCATCGTCTCCTGTCCTACGAACATGGACACTCCCACAGTTAAACCCATCGCCACCCAGCCAAATCAGGGCCGAACTCCAAACCTAAAATCCGAAACAAATAACAATCACGTCTCTGTCCTCACAACTTTCTGCAGAGCTGTGTTTGAAGGTGTTTATGCACTGCATTACAGCATGGTTCTCCAGCTGCAATAGGCAGACAGGAGCGCCCTGCAGACGATAGCGATGGGAGTTGAGGAGGACATTTGAACTGGTGCCATCAAGCAGATGGTACCACAGGTTTAATGGCCGGGCCATCAGACTGCTACACAGTTTTCTATAACAAGCTGTTCAAATGCTCTACTGCTGTTAAGATTATGATTAATGTTATAAACTTCATTATATTCCTCTTATTTTAGGTTTGTAATAGTCATTGTATTAAAGGATTTGATCAAACGGCAATGACATGATTTAAAATTGAATGCACATCCTTTCATTCCTTCTGCTTGTCTTCACTCTTTGTCGGCAGTGTGAGGAAGTGTTGATAAACTGGTTCTTCGTTCCAAATCATACTGTGTAGTTTTCAATGCAAGATATTATCAAAGCAAACAGTAAAAAGATTTTAACAATGAATGCATGTTGTGTCACTCTTTTGACACAGCTTGTTTTTTGTTTTGTTTCTTAAACAGTCAAGGACAAATTTGCTGTTTGTTCATGTCACTGCCTAACTTGTCACATGTCCTTGTCCACTTCTGTCATCGGAAACAGTCTCGCTGAATAAGCCGACTCTGTGTGCCTTCCCCCGTACATCTGGAATGCACCCAGACCCGAGGAATTGGCTCAGATCTTTTCTCTCATTTTAGATTCTGCTCACCCCTTTTTGTGCTGCGTGGAAGTGTGCTGCTTATTCTCAGATGATAGTGTGTGTGTGCGTGTAGATGTGTGTGTGTGTGTGTGGGGGTGTGAGTGTGTGTGTGTTTGAAACGACTGGTGTACGTCCTATCTGGTGCCTGACATTCAGAGACAACGTTTGCTTTTTCTTTTATTACATGAAACACTTGGTGCTACTTGCTTTTCAATTGTTTAGAGCTCCAAAAGCCTCCTTCAACTCATCTGTCTGTCTTTCCGTGTTATCTGCCTTCACAGTTGTTCTCCTGCTTTGATCTCCCCGCTGCTGCCTCGTGCTGTCTGTGTGTGCTGCTTAGAAGGTTCCATCATTTAGCCCTCTACAGGTCTATACAAAGCTGCTAGCTATGGCTGCATTCTTTGGAATTTTAGTAACAAATAGTGTCTGCTGTCTCTAAGGGCTACGTCTGCTGAAGGTTTCTTTTTTTTTTTTTTTTTTAAGGATGGTCTCATATCTTCCTCAAGCACCTTTGTTAATACGGTGGACTTTATAGTGGATACTGTGATGGTCAGGACCTGCTGAAGCAAAGCATCACCTAACCATGACACTTCCACCTCCATGCCTTACAGTTGGTGTGCTGGTCTTTTCCTGGAACGCAAAACATGTCTTCTGTTCAGGTGTCCAAAAGGTTTCTGGCACAGGTTGGACACCTATTCGCAAGATGCATGGAGAGAGTCAAAGATCTGGTGAAGTGAAGACTCCACCGACGTTTGAAGAAATAGGAAGCAACTTTATTTGCAAACCAACGTGTTTTAGCTTGTGACCCTTCATCAGGGTCATGTACAGGTGTCAAAACTATTCAGTTCTGACCTATTCAAAGAGCAATAGTTTTCTAATTTTACAGGACCTTCTGTGTCTCCATGTCACTGGGCCAGCCCGACACGGCTGTTTTTGGGGCCATTTCAGGAACCAACCTTGGTACCCGTTGTGGGGTATGTACTTGGAAATGGCATTGTAGAGTCTAGGGTTGCAATGATTAGAAATTTTGTGGCACAATTATAGTCTGAGAAATAATCACGGTTTACCAATTATCACCATTAGTTTATCTGAATTGATTTCATAACTGTGTTAACATATATAAATCACACAAAAATATTATATGAAAGTTTAGAATTTCAGAACCCATTTATTGCTACATTTCAGATATACAGCTGTATTGTAACACACTCTTGGAATAGAATTTGTAATTAAATTCAACTGAACTCTGTAAACACATTCAGCTCCTTTGATGAGCTACACACTTTTTATATTTTCAGTTTGTCTTTTTTTAGCTAGAGAAATTAACTCAGACCTACCTGATGACCTAAACATAAATTGCACTGTTTAACTTAAAAAATGCAGTTTAAATTGATGCTTTTTAGATATGATGCATATTTAGAAAAATGACATTTGTAAAAAAAAAAATTAAAAAGCAATCTCTAAACATCTATAGGCAGCACAGAGGTGATTTGCTGCTGCAAAAATACTCAAATGCTGTGACAATAAAAGAAAAACGAGAAGATAATGTAAAACCTTTCTGCATCTTCAACAGTTCACAACATCAGTCCACGTTGAAGTGCAAAAAGGTGAACATGTTCACGTCTTCTGAACTCAACCTTAAATCTTGAGGTGAGAGAATAGTGCCACTGCAATCCGGGGTCGTGTTATTTACCATCTGGCTGTTTTATTATTTTTTATATAAACAGTCATTTCCACAGATTACAGTTCAAACCCCTGAACACTTAGTGCAGACGTGCAGACATTTTCAACTTGACACATGAAGTTTATGTAACTGAGTCAATCAAAAAAGGATTACAAAGAGAGCATCTGAGCATCATCTCACAACTGGACACCGTACCCAATGCATCTCGCTATCCGGGAGCTGACAGCACCTTGGAGAGTTACATAGACTTTGGAGTGCGTAGATCCAGAAGGATCGCAAGCTGTGGTTTTTCTCACACTGAAGCGATAAGAAAAGCCCTCATTCATAGAGAAGCTCCGCTTGTAATTTCAGTCAATAGTGTGTTGGCAAAGGGTGGATTCAGCGTCCATTACGCACAAGGCCAAAGCAGGAGAAATCTTCATATGCAAAACATGTATTTGTCTGCTCGATGTGTGATTGCACAATGGGGATTCTTTGTCCAGCATGTTGGGTCACAGATTTGATCAGGAGATAAACACGAGTACTGGGTCAGGTTTGAAAATCAACAGGTCCTGGTGGTTGCTCTCTACTGTGCTGCTTCAGCCATGTACGTATTAGTTTGTTTTTTTCTATTCCAGTCTATGCGGGTGAAACACTGTTATGTCTTGGCAGATTTTTTTAATTTCTTTTTTTTGCGATGTTGGGTAAGTCTTAACAGTGGTGTGAAACCGCAACGTTTCACACCACGGTTAATAGGTAAACTGGTTAATCTTTGCAACCCGAGTAGTGTCACTGGGCAGGAGCTGTGGTTAAGTTATGTTGATTGGTTGTAACTCAGAGGGAAATGTGTAGATGTTGCCAAACATCCTGCTTTGTAAAATTGGAGGAGTTACTTGCTTAGCAGTTTACAACAACATAGCTAACAGTAGCGCAGCAACCATCCCTGCTTCTTTCATTGTCAACCACTTGTTATTTCTGCTGCTGTGGGCGCCTTTTATCGCTTATAAGTGACGCCACACACAGCCGAAATGGTTTTGATATACAGACGTCTTAGTGAATTCCTTAAAGGGTCAACTTTGTATTGGCACATGACGGCTGAGAGGATTTGGTAAAATTACCCTGAACTTCTGATAATGGAAACGCGCCTATTATTCAAGAGGTCTGGCTCTTTGTCTATGCTCGCTGTGCCAAACTTAAACCTTCATGATTTTCTTAACAAAGGTTTTCTGCTGTAGTGTCATTTGATGACAATTTATGGTTTGGAGACTTTTTTAGCATCTTGCGGTCTGTGTTCAGGTGGAACTTGCTTTGGATGTGCAGAACCAAACTGAATGTCTAATGTTTAATGAAGGCAAACCTCCCAATATATGAACAGCATACATCACATCAGCGGTGTCGGCTTCCAGAATTCACTGTTGGTATTTTTCTCCTACTCTTGTTTCTGTAAAGGCAGTGTGTGTAATTAGGAGTTTTTTTGTTTTTCTACCACTTATTATTGCTTTCTTTGATTTTGCGTATATTGTTGATTGACAGAGAATAGAACTTGCTAAAATAATTAACCAGCTGAGTAGGAAATAGAAGAAACACATTTTTTTTGTCTTGCAGCCGTGGCAACCAAAAGATGCTGTGCATTTTCTCTCTTTCTGATCTCATTAGTTCTTTTGAGCATGAAATGTCAAGTGCCTGCAGAGGCACTGAATCCTTCTGAGACTTACTGTCAGTCCATCTGTGGCTGTTTTTAGGTCTGCTTTCTCACACTCCTCCTCGTAAAAGCTCTTAGTCATCTTAACAGTTTTCTCTCCAAACATCAGTAATCTTACATCTAAGACAGGACTTGAAGTGATCAACATCCATGTTGGTTTGCAAGCTATTCCACCTATTTTCTCCTATTTTAAGCTCCTCTCTCCATAACAAGATGCTGCTCAGTGAAATAAAGTCAAAAGGTGCGTTTTCACCGTTGGAATTTTAGGGTAATTTGACCAGACCTTCTCAATATGCGCGTCTCTCCACTTCACTGGCCTGGCCAACAGGGCCGTTTTCGGGGCCATTTCAGGAACCAATGGAGTACCTGTATGGAGGTATGTACTCGGAATGGCCCGATCGAGTCGCCCAGCGGGAGCTGTGGTTAAGGTCGCGTTCATAGGTTCTAATTCAGAGGGAAATGAGCAGACGTCGCCAAACAACCGGCTTTGTAAAAATAAGAAGAGTAGCTGGCAAAGCAGTTTATAACAACAGCAAACAGAAACACAGCAACAAGCCCTGGTAACAGATTACCCCAATCTGGTTAAATTACCCGGGAGTTCAGATAGTTTAAACACGGTTAAAGAGCCCTTTCATGGCTCCACATTAGCAACTGTCTACGTATAGTGTTATTTAAAGTTTAGAGTTTTTCCTCATCTTCTACTCACAGCCCCAAGGTTTATATTATTCCAGCCATTTATTTCCTCTTTGCACTGCCCTGTCCTGTTTCTATCTAACTCCGTTCCCTTCTGTCACCCACTCATAGACTAATGACTTGTTCATGTTGCAAGGGTAATTTGTTACACATAATTGCAGCCAAACTAAAATTTACTGCAGAATATAAAACTGTTCCTACTGATTACAAATTAGATATTAAACCAAAGCATCCAAATATAGGTTTATGGTGTTTAGCAGTGAGGCTGAATCTTAGAGGAGACAGATAAAACTCTAATATGGTCATCAGTGCAGTTATTAAGTCACAAGTATTTAAGGATTTCAGCTATTTCCTGGCAGCTGTGGTCCCTAACCCCAACAAATGCAGGGGGTCCAGTGCACATGGTTTTTAAAATTCCTGGAAGTAATAATCTGAAAAAAGTGGTTTGCATATGCAAACAGGTGCAGTGTAATGGACTAGAGGAAAGTAAAATAATACCAGAAAACTAAACTAAACAATAACCTCTTATAGGGGAAATGCAAGAAAAATAATGGCTGTTGTAAGGGAATATTTCTGTCTAATTAGGATTTATTTAATTATTCCCTGTCTTAGTGAGTGCATAGACTCCAGTTTCATCCTTGTTCAAGAAGAAGCTATTTTTGCCACAATAGCTGTGTAGAACTGGTTAAGGCAGGCATGAGAAACAATAATATGGCTAGCTTACCTGGACCTCCATTTCCTTAGGCCTCTGGAAGGCAGCTTTTCACCTGGATGCCCCAACAGATCAGTCTAGTGCCTTCTTGGCTGCCCAGCCCAGGGACCAGTTTTGAGATTAAGTTTTATTTTTAAAGATAATTTCCTCCCCAGGGAAAAACCTTGAGGTTGGCTTTGGTAGTTTTCTCCAAAAAAAACACAAATACCAAAGAAAAAAAGAACAACTCTCCTTGGCTCTTTTCCTTGTTGTGCATCTTCTCCAACAGGTAAACCTCATCAGCCTAATCATGTCACTGTTAACCTTCCATCATGATGCATTTGCTGCTGCATGACATTTGAGCACAAACAGAGGATAGGAAAGCTACACCGCACATTGTTTCTCAGCCAAACCCAGTCAAAAATATAGAGAAATCTTCTTTTAATTTAAAGACCTCATGACACGAAGTTGACATTTTTAAACATAACATAAAATAAAGAACTCTGAACCCAATGGACTATGTCAAAGTCATAAACACGCCTTGTATAATCCTACTGAGAGCAAAAAGCCACTGCGGTGACTAGCATTTTAGTACTGTATCACTGCGCACTGAACGAGCAGAAAGCCGGAAGTGACGTTGGCGAGAGAACGCATTCTGTTTGTTGGCACATTTGACAGCAGCTTTTCAGCTGTGACTGGGACCGCTATTTTCTATTTTTGACAAAGAAAAGTGATGCAATGCCTTCGTGTTGTGTTGGGGGATTTTGCTCAAATACACACAAGGACGGTGTCAGTTTATTTAAGTTTCCCAAAGACCCAGAGTTACTGTCTAAGTGGGTGAAACAGGTTAGAAGCACCTATGAGTAGTGGGCTCCCTCCTCCTCCTCTCTTCTCTGTTCGGAACATTTTGAGCAGAATTGTTTTGATTACTATGATAAAGGAATCCCTGGGTTGTTTAGTGTGTGTTGCTGCCGGTAGCTGTACCTGCAGTGTTCCACAGGAGTGTGACAGCGTGTGGCGGCGGTACCTGTGGTGGTGCTTGTGGACTGCGATGCGACACTGACAGCGACAGCGTCAGCATCGCTACTCCTACAAGCTCGACTTCCACTGACTGCCCAGTTAGATCTCGTGTTTCCAGAAGCATAGAGGCTCATTGTAGCCGGGGACACCGGGGACATGTCCCGACCACTTTTCTAAACCTGATGCAGAATTTCTTACCAGCGCAGATCTAACATCCACTTGTGCTCCCAGCACTATTTCTACATAATCATTATCTGAACGGACTATTATTTAAATTACTCCATTGCACTTTTTTATACATGGTTTCTTTCTGTGCAGATGCTGCAGCAATCTTTGCAGTGGATACATCGAGGTTTTAAAAGACTAGTCCGTATGCAAAACACGCTCAGAGCAGAGTCCCGCAGTGCCGCTGGCACCCGTTTCAAGATGGAAAAATACATCAACTAAATTTCATGACTCTGGCTGAAGTTTCTTTACTGCAGGTTAAAAAATATGAATTTAATACTTTTGTTTGTTTACAACTTTTAAAGAGAATGGTGATGATATATTGTGTTTGTGGAGAGAACATGCCAGAATATTCCCCAGCTTTGAGCTGACAGCAGAATGTTCCCGCTATCCTGCGCTGCAGATAGATTTTTCTGCGATTGAATTTGTGATTCAGAAACGGAGAGCGCAGATAAAGTCAGGGAGTGTGAACAATATTTTGTTTCTGCACAGAGATCTCTGCATTAAATTAATTTCAGATGTATAATGTTTCAAAGAAATAAAAAAGACATGATTCATTGCAATATACTTTACAATCCTTTGGGGATTGTGTTATTTTCTGTCTTTGATCGTTTTTTTAAAACTGTAGCCTAATGGAAAAATGTAAAGGCCGTTGTTAAGGTGCGGCAGGAAAATCGAGTGAGAAAATGAAGCAGGACATCACACAAAAGTTCACTTTCTGACGGGCGGCTCAACCACTCCACTACTCCATCGGGTAGAGAGTGGATTCACAAAAAGGAACAGCATGTGAAGAGTGTTTGTGTGAAGAGCTTTTGCGGTCAGTTTATTATGACGCAACCTCTATTCATCAGTCAGTACAGTAATCAGAAACACATGTGGACCCAAACTAACAGACGTCCTTCATTGTGAAAGTTACCATTTACGCCACTGACCACTTGATGCAGACGCACAGTCATTTTCAACTTTACACACAGAGTTTAGGATACTGAATCAATCAAAAACGATTCTAATGAGAGCATCTGAGCATCATCTCAGACCTGGACACCGTACTCAATGCAACGCTATTTCATCCTGCTCAGGCAATAAGAAAGTTGAGAAAGAAGTGGCGCTTGTTATTCCAGTCTGCAGTGTGCGAGCGGAGCGGATTCAGCCTCGCTTATGCAAATTAATGTAAATAAAGTAGAATTAATAATTTCTCTTTTATTGCTTTGGAATATTCCACCCCCGAGTAGCCGCCCAGTTGCAGGACTCTAAACTGTTAGTTTCCCCGCACAGAACGGCAAGGGTTGTAAAGGGAACGCGTTTTATTATTGCGCATATAGCCTATATAGCCAGCTGCTGAGTAATGATAGGCTATATGAATAATCAATAATTGTCCCCAGCAGTTTTGAAAACAAACTGAGGCCCTTGTCCAGAAGAGACAGGTACATATTCAAAGCAGTTTTGCTATAATTATGAATAATTCAAACTCTATTTAGTGAGTCTGACAAAGAAATTAAATAACAAACGTGTTTCACCTGAAACTAATAAATTGGTACCATAATCATAAAGAAGAATTGTAATGAAGTAAGTCTTGGGCTACTTGCTTTGTCGTTTGCCTTGAATGTCTGCCTACAATATGATTTTATTTTTCAGATATCATTCTCAGACCTTATAAATAAGTAGGCTACGTCTGGATTAGTTTATTATTTTTAGTTTTAAAACTGATTTACCATATTTACATTATGTAATGTTTACTTTTCAGGTAACTACTAAAATCCCTACATGTTAATATTATGCTCATTTATATCATTTTGTTAATTATTTAGCCACGATTAAAAGTTATTTCTAATCCTTACCAACCTGCGTTTCCCTGACGTCACTTCTCCCGCTAGCTTCTCTGACCTGCTTTCTTCTCCCATCTCAGTCCTTGTGTAGCCTACGGCTCGTACCTGTACGGTTCAATGCCACCACCACCTTTAGAAGCACCAGAACCTGCTGCATTTTCCATCTCTAAAACAATCTCAAGGCTAAAACTGGAGGAAGAATCTTCCGAGCCTTCAAATATGAGCGCCTCCATCAGGCCTGACAGTGGAGTTTTAAGACTGTCCAACTTGAGCGGTTCTGTCGCTGACGTCGCATGGAGACGTAGTTTTGAAGCCTAAATAAAACCCTAATTATCGTGTAAAATCAAGTCTGTTCGGCTCATAAATTTACACAACCACATATTTTGACAAGATGAATTATGTCATAATACATTTACATGAAGTCAGCTTCGTGTCATGAGAGCTTTAAATACCCACTGAGTTAATACATTTTAGATTCACCTTTCCATGCAGCATGCACCACCATAAAATGGGAGTTTTGCCCATTCTTGGCAAAATATAACAAACGGAGTGAGATCGGATTACCAATCTTTTCCCATATTCTCAATTAGATTTAGGTCTGGACTTTGACTCGGCTATTCTAACACATGAACATGCTTTGAATAATGGTGAGTCATATTTGTGTTACTAAGCCCCTCCTCCACAGAGGAGCCTACTTGACCAGACCTCAATGCAAGAGAAATCTCTGATGATTTTAAAGGCAAACTTAAGCTTACGTTTTTGGTTTGGCTTTTAGCTCACTTTCAGTAATTAAGGTTATGCATAGTGTGCAGTGGCGCAGTTGGTTGCTCGGTTGCCTTGTAGCAAAAAGGTCTTGGGTTCGAATCCCAGCCTGGGGTCTTTCTGCATGGAGTTTGCATGTTCTCCCTGTGCATGTGTGGGTTCCCTCCAGGTACTCTGGCTTCCTCCCACAGTCCAAAGGCATGACTGTTAGGTCCAATGGTCTCTCTAAATTGTGCATGGTTGTGTGTCCGTGTGTTGCCCTGCGATGGACTGGCAACCTATTCAGTCACATCTGAAGGTAATTTGTTCTACTGGACTTTATTTAAAAGGTACTACACTTTTGAAGCCACGCTTTTCGGTTTTGATCCTCTGAATACTTTGGCATACTTTTGCCATCAAAATGGCAGATGAAGTTATCTGTGGTTAAACTATCTCTTTATTTTGCATGTCACAACTTTTCCAGAATGTTCTGACAGGTGAAACTCTCACTGTGTGGAACTTTTCTCCTGAGTGATGTTTGACAAGTGACACAGATTTCACCAGGACCAGCACCATTTTCTGCAACGTGCCCCGATAAGGCTTAAGTCACACTACCTGTAAACAGCAGTGACATCGGCTGGATGCGGTTGCTTTGATTTCATAGCTCCTATGTGTAGCGAGGGCAAGTTCATCCCCTGCTGACACATTACAGCTCTTCCTGCCTGTCAGCGGTGGTGAAAACTGTCATTTTGTGTTGAGCTGCCACCTAAGAGATGCATGAAAGACAGCTCCGGGGTGGGTGGGGGGTGGTGGGGCAAAATGGACTATTACCAAGGTCGCAGAGCCTTTTGGTTTTGTTCCCCTGGAGACTATCCTGCCACAGAGAGAGGGCAGTGCTGCAGTTCAACCTAAGAAGTACAAAGTGACGGTTCCTTAAAATGCCCCAGATTCCACTTCCCTGCACAAGCCGAGGCATAAGCCACAGGATATTAGTCGTAAAAAACGGTATAAAACATATTTCCTGTGTCAGGCATGTAGTGCATTTCCCAGCACTTCCATACAGGCTGTAAAAGCTGTCACTTCCTTGGTACCACTCAACTTTTTTTATCCTGTGAGCGCACTCACATCAACATTAGCAAGATATACGTACATGGTTGAGCTAGAGCATGCTGTATTCTAAGTTATGAATGGGCGGTTTATTCAGCACCTGCAATTATTTATTGTATATAAAACATAATGATCAATCTTATATTTGACTACAACGGGGTGTATGTTTAATTTGGGGCAATTCTTTGAAAATGAACCTTATGATTATGGAGATATATGTTTAAATTACCCAGAAAGCTGAGACGTGGCTTCTGCAGGATTATTGTAATCGTATGAGGTAATCACCAATAAGCTCCCTCACTCAGCCTGTTGGAAAGTGAGAGATCCAACTTATTTTGCTCAAATAAAACAAAGAATTCCATCTTTTTCTGCTGGTGATCATATAGTATTTTTTTTATTATTTTTTTATTTATTTTACCAATCACATCGACTAGAACTGAGACAAGAAAGAAAGGAGTAGCTCTTTTGGGAAAAGCACAAAGGAGCCAGCTCTCCTTCTTTGTCTATAACTCTACTCACCATTCCATGTCTCATTTGTCAAATTTCTGGATCCTCTCCCAGGCTGTCACAATTCATCTGTACATATACAGTATATGTTGCCTTGCAAATGATTAGTCATTCTTTTTCACATTTTGACAAATTACATTCGCAAGTGTCAGTGTTTTTTATTGGACAAATACATAGTCCATAATTGTAGAAGTTGAAGGCAAACGATAGATGGTTTTCAACAATTTTACACGTACGCCTGACTGGGCTTTTTTAACACATGAATATGCTTTATTGTAAACCATCTCACCCTACTGGAAGGTGATGTTTTGCCCTAATCTCTTGTGCTATACTACCCTAACAGGGGTTATCTCTTCCTGTATTTAGCTTCATACATCTCCCTATCAACTCTGACCACCATCCTCAATAGGTAATGCTATTAACCCCATGTTTCATATGTGTTCAGGATATTTACAGGTTTACATTTGGTCTCTTCTAACCAGAGCGCCTCCCTTCATTAACATTTGCTGTGTCCCTTACAGGGCTTGTGGCAAACTGCAAATGGCACTTTCCTCCCCCTTCTTCTTGTCAATTTTGCATGCGGACCAGGGGTTTGGAGTTCACAACTAATAGTTGTTCTGACAACAGATACTTTCAACTGAGCTGTGGATTTCTGCAGCTCCTCCAAAAATTCCCTGTGCCTCTTGACTGCTTCTTTGACTGATGCTCCCCTCGTCCAGCCTGCCGATTTAGTCGCAAAGCCCTGTTTTAGAGAGATTAGCGTGCCGTACTCTTTCCATTATTGGATGGTCTTCATGATTATGTAGTAACTTCTGGAAGAATTTTATTATGGATTTTATTTAGGGTATCAGAGGAAAGGGGGCTGAAAACAAATGTGCAACATACTTATATTTTTATTTGTAAAAAAATAAAATCAATGTATACTTTTCTTACACGTTTAAAGCAATGCAAAACATTTAGTTCTTTAGTATAAAATCCCAGAGATACACATTCAAAGTCTGTGGTTGCAACATGACAAAATGTAAAAACGTTCAAGGGGTGTCATTATTTATTTCACTGTAATCACAGTCAAACAGCAATGCACAGTTATCCCAAGCTACCAATATAACATAATTAGATAACGTTGTCCTTGTATTAAAGCACACTGGCAACATTAACTAACTAATGTCAGTGTCCTGTTTGATAGGTGGTTAAAGCCCCCATTCATGCTGTGGAGATGTATGGACACACTTTGAGAGCGAATACAAATCTACATTAAGAACCCTTAACCAAATTATCGCAATTGTATTGATTAGTCTTTTAGAAATTTCATGATGTTTGCCATCTGATAAAAATGTTTACATCGACTTTTAAAAGTCACACTGATGACATTTTCAGCACTGTGTAAATGTATAGAAAGTAAATGATCTGGCTGTGAATGAAATGGCATTAAGATGTTTGTGTCAGTTTTAGCATGCATGGTGGAATCAATCAGTTTTTCAGATATTGGCCGGTCTAATTGTTATTTAAGCAACACAGTGTTTAGTTTTAATGAGAAACAAGTGGTGATGAGAGTAAGTGTTCAAGAGCTTATACAATATGCCAATCTACTTGGTACTATTCAGTAGGCTGTATGTTTTTCTGACATAAGTTTGTTTGTAGGGGTTGAAAAAGAGCTCCTAGTGAAGTTAAATTCCTACAGAGTGTGTTATATTCCTATATTCATTCCTCACGCTGACATCAGCTGATGCAGAACCAAACAGACTGTAGTTAAATGTAGGGCTGCCACAAAAGACTCATTTAATTTCGATTAGTCTAACGACTAATTTACCGACTAATTGATTAGTCTAAATGATTATTTTGTCTTAAGAAAAAAACTATTTAATTCCACGTCATTTTATTTTCAGTAAACATTACCATTCAATTCACAAAACTGAAAATATTTAAATTGAATAAAATTCTTATTTTTTTAATAATTTCTTGATTCACTAATTAAAAATGTAATTAATTAAATAGCATTAAATAGTATTTATTAATCATTTATTAATTCATTAAATTCTTATTTTATTTATAAAATTCTTATAAATAAATTTCCTTAAAAATAAATACATTGAATTTTTTTTGTTCTATGCAACAAGATTTTGTTGTGTACTAACAGCCAAATCAGGGCTGTACATTAAGTTTTTCAGCTTATAGTACTGTTGCTACAGCGGTTGCTGGTTTTGTAGCACAGACAAAAACGTTGTAGCATCAACACAAAATGTCTTTTACAATGTCTTAAAACCTTGTCTTCAAGAAGAGACTGTGGAACAGGTTATATTATTTTGCCTAAAGTAAACTGTTGAGAGAAGAGAACTGGTACAAAATTTACAAGATATCAAATTGCACCTGAACATCCAAGACATTTTAAACAAAATTTCAAGTTCTGAAAAAAAAAAGCTGATATTTTAAGCATACAAAATTAATAGAAAGAATATAGCTTTTGTTTGTTCTTTAGTACTTAGTAGAAAATAAGTCTGGTATATTTAGTATGCACCAAACGTTGCTTATCAACCGCCATTAAACAGAAGTTTATGGCTTATGTTATTATTTTCAGTGTTTTTTGTCAGAAGTTTAATAGTCCTACCTTATTGAACTCAGCATGTATTTCCAACGTTACTTTAAAGGCGCCACATGTGTGCATGTGTGTGCATGTGTGTGTGGCTTATAAAAGAAAGATCGCTCCTATATACTTGTAGATTTGTAAAGAAGTATTGTTCATACAGACGTGTTCATTAGCATGGAGAAGTCATTTCAGATGGCCCAAACATTTTCCTTCAGCGAAGACGGGGCAGACCTTATTTCTCTTTCGTCTTTCCTGCTGAAGCATCAGGCTGAGCAGAGCATGCAGGCGGACCGAGCTGCTTGTTGTTAGCGCTCTGGGCTCACTGCAGCACAGCTGTTCGGTGAGAACAGTAACAATGATGCGTGCTTTATGTCAGTGTTTCCAAAGGTCTCCAAAAACACAATAAAAAGTCGCTAGATTTGTCACTTTCTTGTGAAAGAGTCGCCAGAGGGGTCTAAACACTTGCTATATATAGCGACACGGTCGCTACGTTGGCAACACCGTTCCCTTGTTTCAGCCGAACGGGGTGAAGTGACATGATTGTACGTAGTGAACAGGTAGTGACTGCAGCCACTGTGCAGCATTGAGACCGCAGACATATATAGAGAATATATGTCTATGGTTGAGACACCATCGCTTCATCGTCACTGGGAAGGCCGTCAAGTTGAAAGGAAGTCTGCGACTAAAGCGCGCATCGCCATCTAGTGGTTTGGAAGGAATATGTTGTTTTGGCCCTTTGAAACTTTATGCTCGACGGCAAAAACTGACGTTGACAATATTTCATGTTCGACCTCATCGGTTAGGTCCACTACTCGCGGCGGCACTAGTTAAATGCTATAAAAACATGTCATACATGCGTCTTTTAGTAGAGGTTTATAACATAAAATCTAAATCCTGCACAGAACCATGAAAGAGAAAAGTGTCTGTTAGTTTCTCTAGAAAAATACTTATATTAACACCAAAAAATAAATCAATTAGCAAAATTCTCTTTAAACCATACAAGCACGCACAGATACATTGCCTGAGTTCCCAGCTGCTCGGGATGTGTTGGAGGACGGCTAGGTGGTTGTGTTCTTGTTGGTTCCCTGATAGCATCGGCTATCTGCTGGTTTTTCAACAGCGCGTGGTCAGGCCTTAAATTCCAACACCAAAGCCTCCAAAGCTAAAAAATGCTATATATATTACATGTACCACTATCAATAAAGGAAGCAGATGGGTAACTAAATATCTGACACAAAGAGCAAGAGCAAGGAGGAGATTTAGGCAGAGAACAGCTCCACGGAGGGCAACAGGAAATGACGAACTATGCCTTATCCAATCACAGCAGTCAGCAACAGACTGGAATCTTGTTTATTCAGAAAAACAAGTGCATTAAAAACACTTCCGTAGTTCAGTGATTTATAAACTAACAAAAGTATTTTTAAATCTAGTCTCTGAGCTACAGGGAGCCAATGTAAGGATTTTAGAATTGGGTGATGTGCTCTACTTTCCTGGTTTTAGTGAGGATGCGAGCAGCAGCGTTTTGGATCAGCTGCAGCTGTCTGATTGACTTTTTAGGCAGACCTGTGAAGACGCTGTTGCAGGAATCAATCCGACTAAAGATAAACGCATGGATGAGTTTTTCGTTCCTGTTGCAACATCAATCGTTTAATCCTAGAAATGTTCTCCAGGTGATAGAAGTTATTGCCTTGTTATTGCCTTTATGTGACCCTGGAGGTTCAGGTCTGAGTCCATTACTACACCTAGGTTTTGTGCCTGATCAGTAGTTTCTAGCTGTATTAACTGAAGCTGTGTGCTGACTCTTGATCGTTCCTCCTTTGGTCCAAAAATAATTACTTCTGTTTTGTTTCTGTTCAACTGAAGAAGGTTTTGGGACATCCATGCACTGATTTG
This sequence comes from Valencia hispanica, assembly GCA_963556495.2. Lineage (NCBI taxonomy): Eukaryota > Metazoa > Chordata > Actinopteri > Cyprinodontiformes > Valenciidae > Valencia > Valencia hispanica. The sequence continues at coordinate 41,090,264 of OY747715.1, forward strand.
TTCTATGCATTTACTCAATGTTCAGATGGGTTGTTAGTCTTCTGGTGGCATTGTAATGTAGAGGTGTGTATTATCTGGATAATGATGGAAGCTTGTTTTGTTGCTATAATGCGAGCTAGTGGGTGTATGTAGATATTAGGTAGGATTGGCCCCAGGATGGAACCTTTGGAATTTAAATCAAAATCAGACAAAAGTTAGGAACATTGGATTCAAAACCACTAACTATATTTAATAACATGAAACACATTTTTTTTCCTCTTTGTTTTATTTTCATTGTCCAAACAAACTAGAATCAGTGACAATCTGGGTCGGCAGGTAAGACGTCCAAGTCAACTGGAACTCACTGGCCAGGAGACTCTCCATCTCTAACTTTGCTACAGAAATCCAGCTAACACATAGATTATACTGCACACTTCTGATCTGTAAGCAGCCACAGGAATGGATCAGGTGTTTAGGGAAGCCACATGCGTTGCCTTTTCAAATAAATCTATGAGAGCATTGCACCATCTGTCCTCCTCTGTGGTTTATCTACCAAACTAAGCCACACCCCCAAAAACGTCCAGAGCATTTGAGCAGCATCGACTTTGTCTGATTATGTCAGTATTTTCAGTGTCTGGCAACCACCAACGTTTATTTAACAGCAGCGCTGCAGTGTTTGTTGGCTTCAGATGAGTTTTTTAGTGGCTAGAGCATATTGTTGAGAGACGTGTTTTGGCTTACAGCAGTGATCATGCCGAGACAGAGCCACAGGGTATTTGGGTTGACAGCTAAATTACTTTAACGCTCCTAAACTCTCACTGACTGTTTGATGAGCTTTGAAAGAAAAGGGACGATGAAGGTTTTATCTGCTGTCATCTGTTTCTAAGGGTCTCTGCACACTCTTTTGTTTATAAGATCTGTTACTGTGATATTTGTCAAAAAACGGACTATTTGAGGAATTAACAGGTTGTGTCACTTCATGTTTTGGACAGATAATGGCAAGTGCAAATTTTAACAGCTTGTTTTTTCTGTTGCAAGGAGGCGAGGCTTAGTAGGAGGTTAGAAAGGTTGTTTCTAATTGTAATGCAGGGCTGATCCATACCTGACTCGTAGCTGGTGATACATCAGTTTTGCCCGAATTTATCGTTTAAAATTTTAGTTATTCAAGAGGAGGAAGATGTGTTAAAAGATTGTCTGATAGATCAGCTGGTCACCAGAACTAGAAGATTTATAGCTAATCAGTCCTTACCTGCGACTGGCCCACCCAAAAACTCAAAAATACAATCTTTTTCAACACAAGACATCTACCAGGTTTGTTTTTTTTGTTTTTCTTTTCTTTGTTTTTAAAATTTCTTATATAATTTTAATGGAAGTTAGATGAAGAGAAGTTATCTTCTAGCAGAAATTAAAAAAGAATCAGATGATAAGAACACCTGATCATTTATGGAATTCCAAAATGCTAAAAATTTAACAAATAAAAAAAACATTAAATAAATATCTATATAAATACATGTGACATTGTTAAATTGTAGTTTTTTCCCCTCATAATAGAGATTATTGTTTAGCCACTTATATTTAATTTCATCAAAAGAAATGTGTCATTATGAAATAAATAAGCCACTGGGAAAAACACTAAAGAACTGATGAAATTAAATAAAAATGCCTAAAAATAATCTCTATGACTAGGAAAAAAATTACAGCTAAATAATGTTTTATATTAATAAACATATTTTTCAATTAAAATGCATTAAAAACCCAATGAACTGAAGTAGAGACAAGGTCCTGTTATATTGGAATTAGTTTGACTCTGAACGAAGATTGCAGACAAACCGTGCCCCTTATAATAATTTCCTCTTTTTTCTCTTAAGATTTTGCTAAAAAATATATTATGTTTTCATCGTAACCGTGACTAAGCCAATGATGAGTGAGAAAGAGTTTACCCTTAAAAGATCTAAAAGCAGAAATGACTGAAAGATAGTTTAGGTAGTTTTGGGGAATTTCAGTCCAGATCTGAGGACAGAGGGAAGACAGCAGGTTCAAAATTGTCTTGTTAGGCTGCAGGGAAGCCTCACTCTGTTTTCCTTCCTCTGCTGTGAACTAATTAGTTCTCAGTGGCCTGAAATGATTGCTGTGCCATTCAACTTGACTGGCACACAGAACTGTTTATTTATCCCTTTGTTTCCCCTGCTGCTGCCTGTAGACACACTGCAACGTACATGGTCATGGTTAATGGTTATTAACACATTGCATGTAGACTCATAATTGTTCTTTGTCACTGCAGTATCACTAATAAAGATAAAAAAAATAACAGGATCAGTAACAATAGTATAGTATGTTTTTCTCTTAATTAAAGCAAAGCAAATGAGAAGTAGGCAAATCAGCTACCACATGTTGATTAAAATCACTTAAACATTTTGTTCTGTAAATAAAACAGTAGATCCTGTTCGTTTTACATTATATTTATTGTGGTATTATTTGGTGAACTATAAGAGCTAGAGTCAGCAGGGAGGGTTGTTAAAAGTTGTGACTAGTTTCGAGTTGTCTTTTTTTGCTACTGTCTAGGTCTAAATCCCCCCCCCCCCCCCCCAGAAAAAGAACCTGTTTCAAGACACAACCTTCTAAACTTTTGAAATTAAACTGGTTGTTAGAGTTAAAATGTGTAGCATCTACGGTGGACCCCAGTATATACTTGAGACACTTATAAGCATCTAAAAATCCTTATAACTGCCTATTTTATACCAAATATACCTTAATATGCAAAACAGTGGAAACCATCTTAGCACAACTACAGAAGTTAATATCCACAGTGGAGGTTCAGCCAATCAATGGCAAGGAAAATGAATGCCACTCCAACACCAGCCAATGGGGAGCCTAAGGCTGCGTTCACACTGCAGGGCTTAATGCTCAATTCCGATTTTTTGAAAAAAATAGATTTTCTTGCAAGGCCATTCACATTTCCAAATAAATGCGACCTTTTGTGATCTCCTGTGTGAACGTGAAATGACCCAGAAATGACCCGCATGCGCAGAAGAGTACTCAACGGTCAACGACGTCACTTGTTGTTTGCGGAAGTAGGTACACATGGATGTCGACAGTGGAGATCTTTAGCCTTATTAAAGTTATTTCCACAACGGAGCCAGCACAATTTCAATGTTCTCGTTTTAAGGAGAAAAATAAAAAGGAGGAGAGCAAGGTTTTTGGCCATGGCGTTTTGTTAAGCAGTGGTAGCAACGTCGGTACAGAGAAACGTGTGGGTTCGGAGTCGCAGCCAGGAGTGGTGGGAGACTGATGTGCGTGGCTTCACTAATACAGAATTCATCAGTAACTTCCGAATGTCCAGATCCACTTTTGATTATGTTTGTGAGCGCCATCGATTTACTCTGTCACGGGAAGAGACATGTCTGCGGCAGCCCATAACAGTGCAGAAACGCGTTGGAGTGTATTGGCTAGCAAAAGGTGCGTGCAATGACGTGTGGGTCGGACACATGCGACCTGGCCGTTCAGACTGAAGTCGCAATTTTAAAGATCGGATACGTATCGGATTTTGGACCACATAACCAAGTGGCCTGGGTCGCATTTGAAAAGATCGGATCTGTGTCGTTCAGACTGTCATGAAAAGATCAGATACAGGTCGCATACAGATTTCGCAAAAATCGGAATTGGGGCGTTTCAGCCTGCAGTGTGAACGTAGCCTAAGTCTCCTCCCCATCCAGTCTGCCCATGGGTCCACTGGCTGAAAGAAATAATGAATGAAAGTCAACAGAGCTATAAAAGTTATTTTCTGGACCAATTTACCTTACACCCTGAATCACACACACTGTAAATCAATTCAAATGATAACTATTGATGTGTGTTTCGACTGTGTTTGTCATGTGATTTGTGATTTATTTGTTTGTAAAAATTCCTAATTAAAATGACTACAAATAGCAGATATGACGTGGCGTTGGTTAACATTAGCTAGCACTTGAAATATTTACAGAGACCTTATAGAGCTTGTCCCACATGCTGGCTCTCACTCCATCTACTATTTCCCCCCCCAGCATAGCTGCCACTTTCCACATGGCCAGATTTATAGTGGTTATCTCCACGTTCCTTTGTCCTGGAAGAAGGATACGAAGCTCGCTAAACTCACGGCCATTTTTTCTTCTTCTTCAGTTGTAGTCCACTACGTGATTTCACACAAAACCTAAAGTAACTTTTGCCGCCTGTCGGAAATTAGTGTTTTCTTTGCATCAATTCAAGGACATCACATGTTAAATCCATGGAACATTTCCAATGACAAAAATGACTTTTATCACTCCATTGACTCTCATTCATATTTTTTGACAGTAGTGCCTAGATAATGTATTTCAGTTTTCCAAATCATATTTTCTGTAGAATATTTTAGATAGGCTTGTCCGTGAACAATTTGGAGTTACAATACGTTCCTCAGAAAACACTGAACTGCAAATAGGCGGGGGTCCATTGTGTGACGTTTTCTTTCACATTATCTATTTCAAAAGTATAATAGTATAGTGTAGGCTTGCCCAAGCCTGGTCCTCGAGATCTACCATCCTACAAATTTTAGATGTTTCCCAGCTCCAACACACCTGAATCAAATTGTTCAATTTCCTCATCAGCAGTCTGTCAGCTCTGCAGAGGCCTGGTAACGAGGCCTTCATTTGATTCAGCTGCGATGAGAAGGGATGCACCTAAAAGTTGCTGGATGGTAGATCTCGAGGACCAGGGTTTGGGCAACCCTGGTATAGTGTATTAAATAATTATTTTTCTGAACAAAGAATAGAAGTAATGAGGCGAGGATACAACAATAGTCATTCCATCATTACATTCCTTTCTAGTTTTGGTTTTTTCGCACCTGATGATACCATTGTAGCGACTGTGTATCAATTTGAAGTGCTAGGCTAACAGTAGTAGTCACACCCCCTGTTTTAATATGACTCAATGATAATGATTTACAACCGAGTTCCAGTTAGGACAAAACTCAATGATAAAGTTGTTTTCCTCCTTTATGAACTCAGCTATTTGCTTTTAAAGTGAAAAACTGACTGTCCTGAACTTTGCCACTCAGCTTGCTTGGGATGCACTTGACCAAAGTAGACCAAAAAACAGTTGAGTTTCTTCAGGAGTTCTAATACCGATAATATCTTGGTTTGAAATGTAATCTTTAAGTCTTGGATTCAATACTTGGAATTGCATCAGAAAAATCCCAAATTATTACAGCAGTTTTCTCCCTATAGGATCCATGTAAATAGTTTTCTTTATTATAGAATAAAAAATATAATTAGCATAACATGTTCTATAAGTTGGAGCTCAACGTTGGGAATGGCCTCACATCCGAGTTGCTTTAGAAGAAAATAAAAAACAGTAGTAGTTATCCTTTTGTTCTGGTGATATATACTGTCATTATCTCCACCCTACACTAAAACATAAAAGGAATATGCTCACATTAGACATTTTAAAGCACAGTGTGTGCCTCTGGTTTAAAGAGACACAGACCATCAGGCAAGCTCTAACTTTCCAAGTAGGAACTCCGACTTCAGCTGGCATTCATCTTGTTTTACTGAGTGGGAACTTCATTAATCTACTTCAGAGTACAAAGACAGTGGACCATGGTAGCACACATAACGGTGTATGTCTGTCTACAACCGTGGCTGAGGGCAATAAAAAACAAAAGAGAGCGTCTTTAATTGTTTGTGTTATTTTTAAGTTTCTTAATAAACCATAAGATTTATGAGTGCCATTGGTCAATGGGCTGTACTGATACCAATGAAAGAGAACTGACTGATTCTTCTTGAAACCAGGATAAAGACAATCTGGCAAGTAAATATGTGAAAAAGAACTCAGCTTTTGGTGATTGTTCTGAATGAAGAAGTTCCAGAGATGAATGAGACACAAAGAAGGAAAAAAAGAAGCTGTTTAATTCAAAGCTGCTGATATTCGGTGTGACTGGTGCTCAGTCTCTGTCTAGTGAGTGTGTGCCAGTTATACAGCAACTTTCAAATACACAGGAAGGTGTAGGATTTTTATTTTTAGTCCTTTAGAAATAAAGACTGAATAATGTTGTACTTCTAAAAAAAAAACTCTCCTTGGGTTTCTAACACTCAGCATACCTAAGCTCACTGAGAAGGCAATAACTAAAGCTTTTATAGTGCCTGCAGCTTTCATTTTCTTCTAAAGGGACAATAGATGTCATTCTACTGCTCCTACTTTGCCCAAACACAACTTGCCTGCACAGTACAACATCCTCTCTCTGCTCAATGGTTTCAGCAGTTGTTTCTGCACAAAACACTTATTCTGTCAGACACTTGGGCCATTAAGAGCAGGTTGTTTAAACAGGTGTGAAATATATAACAATATGTTCCACAAATTTAGTAGTGTCTGTTGTCTCTGGCAAGATGGCTCTGCAGAAAGCTCTGAAACTTTAATGGTAATACTTGTTCTTTTTTAAAATATGCTTGGTCAGTCTGAGTCGCTTATTCATGCTGCACGTGAACATTGTTTCCAACCCCCATTGCCTGCATTAGCTCCAGAAAGGAAATGGACGGCAGAAAATGACGGAGTCAGAAAAATCCAGTCCCTTCTACGTCACAGGGAACATGAGTGTTTATGGTCTTACAGTGGCTTGCAAAAGTATTCGGCCCCCTTGAACTTTTCCACATTTTGTCACATTACAGCCACAAGCATGAATCAATTTTATTGGAATTCCACATGAAAGACCAATACAAAGTGTTGCACACGTGAGAAGTGGAACGGAAATCATACATGATTCCGATTTTTTTTTTACAAATAACTGAAAAGTGGGGTGTGCGTAATTATTCAGCCCCCTAAATCAAAACTTTGTAGAACCACCTTTTGCTGCAATTCCAGCTGCCAGTCTTTTAGGGTTTGTCTCTACCAGCTTTGCACATCTAGAGACTGAAATTCTTGCCCATTCTTCTTTGCAAAACAGGTCCAGCTCAGTCAGATTAGATCGACAGCGTTTGTGAAGGTCAGTTTTCAGATCTTGCCACAGATTCTCGATTGGATTTAGATCTGGACTTTGACTAGGCCATTCTAACAGATGGATATGTTTTGTTTTAAACCATTCCATTGTTGCCCTGGCTTTATGTTTAGGGTCGTTGTCCTGCTGGAAGGTGAACCTCCGCCCCAGTCTCAAGTCTTTTGTCGACTCCAAGAGGTTTTCTTCCAAGATTGCCCTCTATTTGGCTCCATCCATCTTCCCATCAACTCTGACCAGCTTCCCTGTCCCTGCTGAAGAGAAGCACTCCCAGAGCATGATGCTGTCACCACCATATTTGACAGTGGGGATGGTGTGTTCAGAGTGATGTGCAGTGTTAGTTTTCCGCCACACATAGCGTTTTGCATTTTGGCCAAAAAGTTCCATTTTTGGTCTCATCTGACCAGAGCACCTTCTTCCACATGTTTGCTGTGTCCCCCACATGGCTTGTGGCAAACTGCGAACGCGACTTCTTATGGTTTTCTTTTAACAATAGCTTTCTTCTTGCCACTTTTCCATAAAGGCCAACTTTGTGCAGTGCACGACTAATAGTTGTCCTATGGACAGATTCCCCCACCTGAGCTGTAGATCTCTGCAGCTCATCCAGAGTCACCATGGGCCTCTTGGCTGCATTTCTGATCAGCGCTCTCCTTGTTCGGCCTGTGAGTTTAGGTGGACGGCCTTGTCTTGGTAGGTTTACAGTTGGGCCATACTCCTTCCATTTCTGAATGATCGCTTGAACAGCGCTCCGTGGGACGTGACTTCACCCCATCCAGTCCGTAACAAGAAGGGAACAGTGTTACCAAAGTAGTGACTTTGTCTTTTTACAGGTTTTTTAGACCCCTCTAGCGACTAGCTGTTACTGTGACTTTTTATGGTGTTTCTGAAGACTGACATGAAGCATGTATCCTTGTTACTCTTCTCACTGAAACATCGGTGCTGCAGTGGGCTCCTCTACCCGTCCCAGAGCGCTCACAGCGGGCAGCTCGTCCACGTGCTGCAGCTCTGCCTGCCAGACCATGTGCAGCTGGAGTCAGAGCAGATATTTACCCCACTGAGTCCAGAATGTAAAAAAATTCCTCGAAGCCGCTGCTGGCTGATCCTACCTGCGCTTAGATGTAAATGTAAAATAAGATAAAATAAATAAATAAATAAAATAAATGACTGCACACTAAATAAATCACTGATTTCACTCACCGCCCCAGTCACTCATCTCATCTACTGTTTGTGCACCTCTCTGTGGCAGACGTTAAACAGGACACTGACTATTGTGAGGGTGGGGTTAGAGCTGGCCACCCCCATCTAGAGAAAAAAAATTTTTTGCCCCCCCCCCCAAAAACAAAAAACCTAGAGAAACCATTGTGATGATACTTAAAATAAGTTTGAAGTAAAACAAGTAAAGGGAGAAGATAATCACTCTCTTACAAGGATTGATCTATTCAATTCAATTCAGTTTATTTATATAGCGCCGATTCACAACAGATGTCATCTCAAGGCACTTAACAAGAAGTAATTTCAATACATTTATACAAACATTCAAATCAGTTAAAAAGTTTCCTAGTTAAGGAATCTCAGCAGATTGCGTCAGTCATCTGTGGGGAATTCCATATGAGCTGCACAGAGCATAAAGTGCTGTCACCTTGGCTGACTATAAATTTACTTTCAGTTAGATGTAGCATGATCTGAACTATTTCAATGCAGTGTTTCTTCTCCTTTGATTGTGCTCCAACTGAGACATGAGGACATGATGGTTGACTGTGTCAAATATAAAAGCTGAAGCTGTTTTGATTAGAAGGTCCTAAACAACTCTAAGGAGTGCAGATTACGTAACTTGGAAGTTTTTAAACCAGGCTGGCGTGTCACAAGAATACTGAAAAGTACAACTTTCAATAGAGTATCTGAGATTACGGGTCCTGGGACATGGGGTAATAATCTGACGAGCTGCAAAATTACTGCTGCAGAGGTAAAGCTGCTAATAATGCAGGCTGTTTAAGATGATGTGTGTTTGCTCTTACAGCGCCCCCAGAGGTTGGTCTAGTTGGTCAAAGACTGATGCCCCTTCATGGCAATGGAAAGGTTAGACTTGCTCTGATAAGAGCGAATCTCACGAAATTTGTTACACCTTCATGACAGTCTGCTTAAGGAGTGTTGAAAACAGTTCGCTGAACCAGAAAGATTCTTTGTTTCTTCATATTCAACAACTCTCTGATAGTTACGCTGTCTATCCTCAAGGATCTCATATGAGACCTAGAGATGAATATCATTCTTTCAAGTGCCATTTACTAGGAAAAAAAGCATCAGTCATTGAACTCTATTATATAAACACTTTGATGCACTTATAATTCGAGGAGCTTGATAAAGAATGAGGCCATTTATTTCTGCTATGAACTGACTTATGCACACTCTTAAGAGCTACGGTTTATTGTCAGCTTTTTACCTTCAATCTCCTGATGGTTATTAGCTGAACTGAAAGGATTTGTGAGAACTCTTTGCTTTGACTTGTATGAAATGCCTTAATTAAACTAAAGTGCTAAATGAATCACTCTCTTACAAACAATTGTTCTGTTGGATTTGTACATCCGCTGTATGGTTTCAATCCATTAATTTGGAGCGAATTAAATATCTCGATTTAATTTTAAGGAAACATTCCTGAATTCTTCCAGCAGCCTCATTCTAAGTCATCCTGCATCTCCTCATCTGATCACTGTGTCAGCAGCTACAGCACAGCCTCTCCTATACTCTGAGGAGCCGCCCGCATGTAAATGTACCATCTGAAGACAGATGGTAGACTTTAGAGTGGAGTATTTTATAGTGTAGTGAGCTGTAACAAAGGAAAAGTCAGCCATGCTCTCAGAAAACGCTCACTTTTAATCAGTTGATCTTGGTTGCATAGGTGCATGGGAGCCGTGATTACAAGTCAACATCAGCACAGCGACAGCTCTTTATTAAAAATAACATCTTTATATGAATTTAACTCATTCTTGAATGAAAATAGTTGAAAATGTTGTTGTTTTTTACACAAACCTCTTCCTCCATTCTAGAAATTGAGATCTTTCCCATGGTTTCTTGTTACCTGTGGAGGTAGGGGCATGTCTGTACACTGTAAGTATTAATGTCTATGGGCTATAAATAGTGCAGCTCTTTGTAGTCTTCAGTCTTTATAAAAGCAGGAAATAGAGTTATGCATGCACAGCCGGTGCTGCCTTCATTGATTTAACGTAATGGTAACCAAAGTCACAAGTTGTTGTGCACTTATGGGAAAACTAGAGAGCATTTCCGCCTTAACAAAAGCAGGGAATTAGACTGATGCCTTGTTTACATTGATATCATTATCCAGTTCTTTTTATACATTATGTTTAACTCCTAAACTTTACAAGTACATATTTCTTTCTTCTACTTCCTGCTTCGCTGCAATAGGCTGCTTTGCTACTTTGCTCTCCCTTCTGCTTGCATTTTTCTGCATTTATCTGCTTATTTTTATTTTTCCCCCCTTATGATCCGACCTGCAGGACTTTTGAATACATATACATTTATGGGAAAAACCTTTTTTAGTAGTAACGACAATTTTTCATAGATCTTTTATCTTCAGCGCTCTGTGTGCGTGGCCTACACACAGCTGAAGCCTGATCTACAGCATCTAAGTACTTAGCATTCAGCTAAAGCTAGATATAGCTTGTAAGGGTGCTAACGCTAAGCTACAGCAACAAGATGCCTTCCGTCTCCACAATGGACTACCAGGACCTTCTACAAAAGATAACAGCACTGGAGAGGAAAGTTCAACGGATAGAAGTTAATGTGGAGGTAAATGGACTGTGTGGAAATGAAACAACCTTATCACTCTTTCAAAACAGTGGAAATGAGCAAGCAAACACACGGCTAAGAGGCAGAGATAACACGACCAAGAAAGAGGGAGCCTCTGCTCATTATATTAAATCACAGAGTGATAATCCTTCTTGGAACTGTCTTGGTGCTAAGCCAAAAACTAAATCATGTGGACGACGTAGTGCAGGCTTGACACAGCGAGTGTAAATCTGTGATGAGACCGACTGGCCTGCACTCCCTACAAGAGAGAGGGCTTCTTCTACTCCCGTACATGAGAGGACACGGGACAGAACAGCTGCAAATGGGAAAGTTAGCCACAAAATTTCAAAACAACCGAATGTGAAGCTGCAGAACAGATTTGCTCCACTGTTGGAGAACCCTGGATCTTTATCTGACGATCATCCACCCCAAGGCAGCGAGATGAGGACTGATAACCTGTCAGAGAGTGAGAGGCCACAGAGAAAGCAAAAGACTGGGCCCGAAACTCTGATTGTAGGTGATTCCTCTGTAAAGGACGTTCAGTGGATGTGTGGAAAGAACACCAAATGTTGACAAAATACCTAATGTCAACATTAAGACTACATATAGACCTTAGATTAAGAGTTAGTGTCAGGTAAAGATAGTTAGATCAGAAATGCTTGAGCCAAAGCTCAGAAAGCTTCAACTGATTCAGAATAAATTCATTTAATCCTTTTTCACTTTATGTTGTAGTAATAATATCTGTGTAGGAAAAAAAATATATATTTTTAGTAAGAGTGCAAAATAAAGGGGATGGTGGTAAATATTTAACAAGATGCAGTGCATGTATTTACACTGATGGTGCAAAGAACAGTCAGTTTTATCTAAGCTGTCATTAAACATTTCGGCTCTAGAGACTGTTCGCTGATAACAGGATGCTCTGTCGACATCAACAGACAACATTCAGTTTGCTTTTTGTAAAAGAACAATTTTAACTATTCAACAAAAATCATGATTTTATACCGTAGCTACTCCACTGTCACACGGCGGCAGTACCTCGACACAGAGATAATGCAGCTCTGACAGAATATCTTTGAAGCAGATGAGCAACATGAATTTAATCTGTACATTAATGGTAATACGGCAACAAGAGCTCAACAGGCAATCTGTTTCCTGGGCTTGTATATTATTTGATCAAAGTGAGGTGTGCCGACTTACAGCTCATCTAATAAAGATGCTGCGTTAGTAAACTGAAAGGTCTTGAAATCAAACCCAGCTATTGCGCTCCTAGTTTATGCTCAAACAGGTCTACTTTAGACTTCTAATCAACCAGTTAAAACTTTGATACATTAAAGAAAATGTTTACGTTCAATCAAATACATACCAATTTTAGCCCAGACGTCCATGGAGCACTTAGACCTTATTATGGTCTGCTTTTAACTAAAAGGTGCTTACTGGGCTGAAGCTGTCAGTCCTTCAGCCTTTATCGGGTTGTAAATATTGCTTAAAGGGTCTGAACAGTTGCCATTTTATCCAGCAAGGATATCCCTCCATTAGGATCACTACCTGTAATAGGAGTGTTTCCATGTGGTTAAGACATTGTTAACCTTGTGTTGAAGTCTTCCAACAGACTCGTGACATTTCTAATCGGTTATGTTCCATGGCAGATGGAGGTTAAAAAAATAATAATACAGCAACTTTTCTGTATTTTAATTAGCTTTCCTTTTGTTAGCATAAACGTGTTGTTGTTTCTCAGAAGAGCTCATTAGTTATGATTACTTTTAACAACTGGATATGCCTTCCAGTGCTCTAAGTGTTTATATGTTTCTAAAACAGTAAAATCCTTTCAAATATGTCCTGCAGCAATACAGGACCATGGCCACTGGATGAGTGAAAGAAACTAGGGCTTCGATCGGATATGCGATCCAATGACATCAGTGTCTGATTTGATACCAATATTAGATCAGATTGAGCCCATCTTTAATGACAAATATGGCAGCGTTAATTTAACCAGCTTGAAATGATGAATAAAACGACTTAGAAAGTCTGAAGCTATTTTAACTTCAGTGATCACTGCAATCATCTAAACACATCCAATCATTTAACAGCATATTTGCATTCAGTGTGCTCGAACCAACAGCTGCTCAGATACTAACAAAGAAGTGTGTGAGTGTTGGTGCAAGTTAATGATCTCCCTTTTTTTGTACGAGTTGCTTAGCAACATGGATCAGTTTGTCTGAAGCCTTGGTGTCCTGACTGAAACTTTGCATCATTGGTCTGAGGAGTTGTGGAATACTAAGTGGACGACACAAAGACCTGTGGAATCAAACTGCTTCGTTCTCGTCTCGACTGTCCCAGGATACTGACCTGATGTGTTTTCAGCTGCACCTCTGTCTGACTGTAAACAGAAAGTTAAGAGGAAATCTCTTTAGCTTGTGCTTGATGACAGTTACAGGACTGGAGTCAGCTGGATGTGTGAATCCCCCCTCCCCTCCTGTGTAGCTACCACAACCAATAGTTCATTAAACTATTTGCTGTGACTTTCTCTGTCTGTAAATTGCAGTTTCGGTATCTGGCAGCAGTCTGCTTTTTGCCAGCGTGTTGGAGAAAAGCTCTCAGGACAGGAAGACTTAAGCGCCACCTGCTATTCTCTCCCTCCCTGAGTCAGTTTTATGCTGTAAATCATAGTGGCAGAGGAGAAAATAGAAATAAGAGGAAATGGGAGCTTTTACTACAAAGACAGTGCTTGAATGAAATCAAGTATTTCTGTTTCACCGAACTCCAAATCTCAAAAGAGGGCAGTTTTTGTTTTTGTTTTGTTTTTACCTTCTGTGGTTGTTCAAGCACCAGTGTGCATACAACTCATTTTTTAAATTTACAAGAGCACATGGGTTTGGTAAAGCTGTTACATAGCAGATATAAGGATTTTATTTTTTATCTTTTCTATATGAAAAAAGATGAGTCTCACTAAATACAGATACATGGATGAGAGTTTTGAGGCTGATTTCAAGTCCCTAGGTTTTTTAAAGCTTTGATTTGCCAATACTGATTTTAGCCGATGTTGCCAATTCCGATTTCTCTTTAGGACATTTAATACATGAAAATACAGAAACATAGGGTGGGGAGCTAAGGATTAGGCTAATATAAATAAATCTGCCATGGTATGTATAATTTTGAGCCTAACTATGTGTAAATAAACAATTTTTTACTTAAGTTTGTATATTTCTATAAGTTATGTAGCTAGATATTTTATGTAATGTGAGAGGATATATATTTCAGTAAAAATATCTTTACATTTCAAAATGTTCTACCAGTTAGCATTTCCAAGTCATGTTCCCACGTTTCAATATCTCTTCTGCAACTATTTAAATGCTCTCTTTTTCGCCTGTTCACATTTTTAAGTTTCTTTAGAATCTTACATAGCAATTAGCGTTGTTAGCCCAGCTAGCAGTACTAAAGTTGAAGTCTCAGTTTGTATTCTGCAGAGAATATAGAATTGTTCCCCTCATTGTGAGATTTACAAACAGATGTCAACATTTCCAGATGGAGCATATTCTATAACTGACAAGATGCTAAAAGTTAAAAAGGATACAACTGAGCAATTTGTTTTTACTCTGTTTAGCCTTCTTGTTATCTGCTGAAAGTCTTGCTCTCTGGCAGCTGGATTGAACGTCTTACATCTCTGTAGGTTGTCTTGCATTAGTTAATAAACAACTCACATGCGTGGAAAAATATCTAACTTTGCATCTTCTTCCTTCAGTAACACAATGTGAATACATTGAAGAGTGTGCCAGCACGACCCGTTATCTTTGAATGAGTTCATTGATTGGAAAGAAGATGAGGTTTTTGAGTTTCAAACTGGCAAGTCACCAGCCAGTGCCTAATTAAGCTGAAAAAAATGGCAAAACATATTTGACTATTCTGGTAAGCATCCATTGTCTCTCTAGCTTTCTTTCAAAGAGAGATTGATTATATCACAAAGTACATGTTTTTCTAATCAATGTTTAAATGAAGATAAATAAAATGTAATTATGTACTTTCCATTACGGACAACCCTGAGCATTGTCTTTATGAGACTGTTATACAACAACAGAGTGTCTTCAGTCAGAGGCTTTTTCAGAGATGCTGTAACACAGATTGCTACAGGAGATCCTTCCTGCTTACAGCCATCAGCGTCTACATCAACTCTTTGAAGAATCTTGGATAATATGAGTTAAAATAACGTTTAATTTCCTTTTGGATTAATGAAGGACTTTTGAATTGAATTGAATTGACCAGTAACGGTAATTGTAACCTACACAAACTAGCCAAACAAAAACACTTCGGAAGGAGCAAACCTATAACTGCTGGTACTTAACAAACTTAACAATTCAAGGCGAAAAGGGAAAGAAAAGCTGAATCCAAACATGAAAAACAATTAAATGGAGCTGTAGATAATCAGCCAGGTAAGCATCACTATAAATATTGATGGAGTTAAAGTTTTTAAATTATTTATCAAAGTTCGGGGCACTAGCTCCCTTTTTAAGGAGCAAATTGTAATACCAGACACCCAGTCTTTTCTGAAACGTATAAGTTCAAAACGCAGTGGACAATATTTTTTACACACACACCAAGTAATCACAGAAAACGTCTCTTCAAGCTAAGGGGAATTAATTAAGAAAATAGATCGACCTTACAGAAAATAATTTTGTCACAAATTCCAATCTATTCTAAAGCATGCAAACTAAACTAAGCTTCACCGTCTGGTGGAAAGTAGGCTTTAGTCTCGGTCTGCGAGGTACAAAGAAGCATAGTTACATTGATTGATGGTCGTGAGAGATGACAACTTAAGTATTCATGTTTAATAGTCATGTTAAGTTCATTTTCTTATATGGATGCTGTTTCTGTTTAATACCATGAATGTTTCTCATTATTCCAAAGGTTTGGGTTGTTTCTGAGAACACAGTGAGCTGTCATCTTAGGATGGTTGAACAAAGGGACAGTTTTACAGAATCCTGTAACAGAACCTCCTCCTGCCTGTTCAAGCAGTTGCCTCATTTGTCATCACATCTGTCAGCAATTAGGTGTAGTTATTTTGACCATAGAGGGCAGCTTCAAAGTCTATCCCACAATGCAACTGGCCCCGGCATTGTTTCTACACATTAGTTCTTGTTTGTCCTGATTGGATAAAAAAAAAAAAAGTCTCAACCTTGAAGCATGCATATTTATTCAAGCTAACATAGTGAGATCGTCATAAAGGGAAATGAACACTTTTGTTTAAAAATCAAAAAAACTTTAGCTGTAAAACCTGCTGAACAAGATAAATAAAAGCAGCGTTAGAAGCTGCGTTGGTTTCCATGTTTGCGTAGCCAGTGAAGGGCCACTCTGTCTGCTTTGCTTACTCAGTGATTACCATGAAAAAAGCCAGCATGACAGTCTGTGTCTGCTCCTCATCTTTATTTCATCAGGGTAAATGTTGTGGCTTCTCATCGCCCATACTGAATATGTTTGTTTTTCATTAAGTCCTGTGCTCTGCAGGAGGAACTGTAGACACGCCGTTCTGCTGCAAACAGATTTTCTTTTCTCTTTTTTTTTTTTTGTACACAGACATACACTGTGTCTCCAAGACAAACATACAGAGGCACATTTCTTCATTTTGGTGTTGTGAATACAGAATAAATTAGAAGGTGAAATCATCATTTTCAGAAATGATTCACTTTGACAGGCCCGGTTGTTACTTTGTCACTCCGCGCATGCCTCGTTTTCCCAGCCTGATTGTTACAACCACATTATTGCTGTCTTTGATACAGAAACTGTTGCCAGTGTCACTTCATTTTATTTGAACGAGTCAGTTGTGTTTTCCTCAGTCGCTGCTGTTACTCCAGTCAGCCTTAATCGTGTGTGCACTCAGAAAGTAAAGAGTTGCCAAACACAACAGATGTTTGTAGACATGATAACCCGTGGTGGTTAAGTGCTGTCAGTACAGCAGAATCAACAGCCAAGAAGACAATGCAGATTTTTCATATTCAGACCAACAGATAAAACTGTTCAGTTAAACATTTTATGAATCAGAAAGGATGTAATTACTGCTTTATTGGGATTTCTTTAAAAAAAATCCCCCTACAAGTCTAAATGTTCTGATGAGTCTGCAATATTTTTACACTCTGAGCAGATGAGTGAAGTAGTCCTTAAAGAAAGAGTTTTGCGGTTCAGTCGCTATTTTGTCTGTTTCCGTTCCAAAAGCTGCCCATAAGACCGACCTGTACCGCTCCATTCCTTAGGGCGGAGCTACTAGCGCCACACGATACAGTCCATTGATTTGGGTACAGGGGGAAATGAATGGTTGCGACAAACGTGAGCCGTACAGTACTAGTACACTATGTTTGATGACGCATTAGTAAGACGCCATGTTGGGCATTTGAATTTAACCCCACCTGCCCAATGAGAATCCAACTGGCGGTGGAAACACTCCGAATACGCTGGGCCATAATTCGACCATACAGCTCAGTGGAAACTAGGCATAAGTGAACACTGTAATGTGAAGTCTCTCTTGGATAGATAGATAGATAGATAGATAGATAGATAGATAGATAGATAGATAGATAGATAGATAGATAGATAGATAGATAGATAGATAGATAGATAGATAGATAGATAGATAGATAGATAGATAGATAGATAGATAGATAGATAGATAGATAGATAGATAGATAGATAGATAGATAGATAGATAGATAGATGTGGCTTTTATACATTGTATGTAAATATCTGGATGTATATCACTTTGTACCGATGGCCATTCACACTGAGCCGGGTTCTGCTGGAGGTTTCTTCCTGGTAAAGGGGAGTTTTCCATTCTGCTGTCGCTACATGCTTGCTGAGGATGAGGGATGGCTGTTAAGTCAACGACCAAATATCCAAACCAGTTAAAATTATGAACTGAGCTTGACTGTATTGTTTGATAACTAGGATCAATTGGAATGCATGTATGATTGGTTTCAGTTAACTTTTTCTTTTGTAATGTGCCTTTGTGATGATGTGTTGTGAATTGGTGCTATATAAATAAACAGAATTTAATAGTGCTTAGTTGCATTTTGTAGCAAAATATATATATTTTTTATTTCTCACTTGTCCTGTCTGGCAGTGTGGCACTCAGAATTGATGTCTGTGTACTAACGTAGAAGCCCAACAGATTTACTTTCACAAGTGGAGCATTCCGACTTTTGCTATGATACTCCACTTGATATATATGTGTAAGAGATCTTTATTAGAAATTGCTATGGTTTTTTTTCCAGATGTTATGGACACGGATATGGATAATAAAGGGGAAAAAAGAATGAAGATGAAGAGAGGTAGGACAAAAACTTAAGAGGGAAAGGGTGAACTGGATATATAGGAAGTAAGGGGAATAAAGAAAATACAAGAAAACATCCTTGTCTGCTTCTACACCTGCAGAACGGCCGAGAGACGGAAACAAAAAACAATGCTAAAACAACCCAAACAAACAAACATTGTGAACTGAGAACCACACAACCACAACCCACAAATAGATATAAATACAACAACAGCATTATGAGATTTGGTTCTGGAATTATGATTATAAAAACATCACAATTAATATTTCAGCTCATTTGTCTTTTCTGACAGCTTGAACACTTTGAGGCTGGACTTCATTATTGCATAACAACCTTCTTCACCAGCCTTGGTTCCTTTATAGCGGATTATAGATGAGCTGTTCAGGATAAAGCGGTGTCGTTCCCCATGTTTGACACCTTAAATTAGATTCCGATCCAGCCGGTATGCTAGCTGTGTCATTTAGTCCATCTGCCTTTTTCTGAAGATAGGATTTAAGACTTTGCTCAGTGATAAGATGTTATCATGCAGAAATTTATATTTGTTGTCACTAAACCCATTTTGGATTTATGGAATAAAAGCAGTGTACAAAATAAAAATAAATATGCCTGAATTATATTCTAAACTGCTTAGTATAAAACATAATTTCAAATAAAATTGGAGTCTTTTAGTTTCCAGGTGAATTCCTTGAACTTACTCTGGACATTTGTCTCCTGATCATTTTATTACGTAGCATGTCATGAGTTGTTTTACCTCGTTTAATTCCCAATTCATTTTACATGTGCAGGGCGAGTTTTTACTTGGCACCATATTTGTTTTTCAGTTAAATGTTACTTTGATGTTTAAAATAAGTTAATGAGCCCACACACAAGGCTCATCATCATGTGTCTATCCTGAAGAATGTCAGCTTGTGTAAGACATCAACTGTTCCTTGGTTACAGGAAACAAGGTACAAGTGTTACACTAATATAATGTGAACATATTGAGTATGTAATCCAACAGTTAAGCGTGATCAAAAGTTTTTAGACGGCTGAAGCACAGATGGGGAGATTGTGGCTCGGTGGAAAGAGAAGCTGTCTTGCAATTTCAAAGTTGTGTGTTCGATTCCACATGTCGACATGCCTCTGGGTAAGTTGCATACCAGTTTGAGTATCAGTGGGCGAATGTGGCTCTAGTAGAAAACGCTTTGAGTGATCAGTATGACTAGAAAAGGGCTATATAAACCACAAGGTTGGTAGTCTCAACCTTGTGGGACCCAGATATACATGTTAAATGAAAAAAAAACCAAGCTGGATCTTTAAACCCTTTTGAGAATCTATGGGTACATAAAAATAAATCAATAAATTACATGAATGAAACCTAGCCATGTAAATCCGGTTTAACAAATCATATCTTAACAGAATTACCATGTCTAGAACATTTAGAAAGTAATAAAATTCCACATTTTTTTGGCCATTTGCACATGAGTAACTGAGTATTAGAACTGTTTTCTCAAGCTAATTTGCCAACAGCCACGCACGGTAAAAGTTAAGGCTATTGAATCTTATAATGGTAAACATTAGCATAGGGGTTAGCAACAGTCTCCCGAGTCCCACTGTCCTGCAACATTTGAATGCATCCCTACTTATTCTGTTGGTTAAACTAATGCTTAATCCTAACCCTTAAAGCATCCTCATCTTTATACTGTTTTGAACTCATATTAAATCCACAGAACTTTGTGGATTTGAAACCTTTTTTTTGTCAACCACACAAAATCATAAAAGAAAAGAATTTCATCCAACATTACGGTCTCTAAAAGTCTAAAAGTCAATTCCTTCTGTGGGTTACACTTACAGTACAGTAGGTTCAAAGGGTTATTAGAAGGGACAGAGCCAGTGTTTCCTGCTCAGTGAAGTGTGAGCCCTTACACACAGATATAGTAGTTCCGTGCTCCTAACTGTACTTCTGACAGGCTGCATCATGTGAAATAACAGCAGTTATTTTTCTGATCATGTGTTAGACTCACCACTTAGAGTTGGCTTAATGCTCTTTAGCATGGTCTGAAAATGTGATAATCAGACAGGGGCTCTGAGGCATTAGAGACAATTCACTGCATAACAAGGTGACTGAAGTTATTATGCACCGTTCTCCAGGAGTACCCAACATATTTATCCATCTTTATCAGTGTTTATTTTGTCTAACTCACCTCTGATTGGACAAGTGTATGTCTTTTTTTGATTTGCAGATGTACACGGATGATGACACAGGTGCTTAGCTCTGATAATGCTGACAATTTGAGTTCGACCACAACAAGATTACCTCTCAAAGGTCCACTTAGAAGCAGTCACAAATGCACTATTGCCAGTCTTGTGCCAAAAAGGACGACTGCACAGCTTCTAAACTTTGTTGCTCGGTGTAACTCGCAGCGGTTGCAACTTAAAATCTGTCCATTCAAACAATATTATCACCAAAAAATCCACATTTTTGTTTGTCAGGCACTTTAGCAGAAGTTTGTCTCCCTTAACCGTTACAGTTGTTTCCAGTGACTGACAATGTGTTTTTTTTCCTATTTCAGAGATAGTTGGAAGTGTTCACAGTTTAACAAAAACAGCTACAATATTTAACCCTGTACGTAGTATGGCAACAAAAATATTTTTTGTAATAACATTCAACTGCTGTGAATTATGCGAAGCAGCACAGTTCACAAGCTAAAAACGGTGATCGGTTCTTGGCAGGCGAGCCCTTTTTTGGACCAGGACTTAACATAACCTGGGAGGTTGTTGGCTCTGTGTCACAGCATTGGGAATGATTTTAGGACCTTAGCTTTTCTACATTTTCTCTCCTCTTCCACGTTGCTTCCACTCTGTTTATCTGACTAGCCCATCCTTCTCACCTCTCTGTTTGACTGGAGCACACGGACGTATACATGCACATGAATATCTGGATCTTAGACAAACAGAGGTGCTGTCCCGCCCTTCACTATATTTCTGCTGGTTTAGACCACAGTATTAGCCTGATGTGTGTCTGTTGTTGAAGCAAAGGAAGACTGTCAGTGTTGTGGAGACTTTCTTTCCCGACTCCAGTTTGATCCCTGTTTTTTTTAGTTTTTTCTTTAGATGCAGCTTTGAAAAATTAGGTCGCAATCTAGAGCCCTGCCTAAATAAAAATTTGGATTAATTTGTTAAAGTAATATTTCCATAAAATGTTGTCACTCGAGCAGCACCATTGACCTACCCCTAGAATATCCCCAGAGGAACGAAGTGCTTTACTGCTCACTTCCATTACCGCTGACTCCAGTCTGCTGGAGTACAGCACTCATCAGAAAATTCTTTAAATCTTTCTAATTTTCCTTTTCATGCATATTTTCTAACCTTTTCTATTCTAGATATGCTGTGTTTGTTTTTCTTTAAGTGGTGAACAGCGGTAATAATTTGGACACATGGAAGCCATGGGCATGTCTATTGACCTTAAATGTAATTACATTTCTCCTAATTTAGTTTTATTGAAAAGATAATTAAACTCTGTCTGTTCTGCCATTGTAAATTGTTTAGGTTGCCTGTGGGTAAACATTTTAACTAAAAGCCAATACCATCTTTTTACATGGTTTTTCCTGTCAGGGTTGGTACAGAGTGAATCTTTCTTAGCTCCATCATAAGTTTTCTCTTATTCTCTGTACTGACAATGCATGTCATGTTGGATTATTTGCCTTGGATGAGAGTGGGCGGAAAGGCAAACAAGATTTGTTGATGCATGCACTTGTTTTTCTATGAGTGTATCGGGGCTTTCAGAAATGATTTCATGAGTCAGTGTTTGTAGCACGCCTTTCAAAGTCATTTCTATTCCATGTATTTCTTTTTTCTTTTCTTGAGAACATTAATGCTGGTTGAAATAATGCTCCGCAAAGACACAATGCATACTTCGGGGTGGTCTGTCAGTGAGTAACTGCTGGTTTTAGAGTTGTGGAGGATTTTTTCTTAGCGATGTTTCATGGAAAATTTTCTGTGATTTAATTCTTTATATGTACTGTCTGCCAACACTGAAGTTCACTTTGGTCTGTGAAGTGCAATTCCTGGGCTAAAAGTAGGATTTGATGGGACAGTGGCTCGTCCCTTCTTTTTCAACTAGTCCAAGAAACACAGAGAAAGTCTGCAAGTGCAAGGAATGGTATTCAGCTCTAATTTATTGGAAAAATAGAAGCAAAACTCCCCTACAAAAAGTCATGCTTTAAAAATCTTCCAAGAAAAACGGAGGAAAAATTCCATAAAAATGTAAAAATCAAAATAAAACCATTAAATATGTTATTGTAGGGTGCCACATGGCTCAGTGGTGAAGCAAGCACGCTTTATACATAGAGGCTACATCCCAATGCAGGTGTCGCCGGTTCGTTTCCTGGCTCCAGCTCATTTTCTGCATCTCATCCCCTTCTCTCTGTCTTCTTTACTGTTCAATAAAGGCCAGAAAAACATTTAAAATAAAAGAACTATTGTTGTTAAAACTGTTGCACTGCACTCATGTTAAATCCATCCATATGATGTAAAAAAACAATTGCCAAAGTAAATAGTCATTACACCTGTTGGAGAATTACATTTTTTGATGAAAGATACAAATAAAGTGATAGACCAAAAATCTAGGGGGTTAAATGGGATTAAAATATTTTTTTTGAATCAACAGCTTTGATGCATTTGATCTTCTCTGTTTTATCATCCCCGTCAGTTTTGCCTTTGCCTCTATAAGTTATTTTTTCATTATATGTTCTTTACTTTACAAATTGTCTCCCTCGTACCTGCATCTGGGTCCTGCAACCACAAATCATGACACATAAAGCATGTATATCACTGCTAATGTACCCCTACTTTTTATTGTGCGTGTGTATTGGGATCCGCCTGTGCATGATGGAGGCTTAATCCCTGCTCTGTTGTCAGCCAAAGTTTGAAGTCATGGAACATTTCTCTAATTGAAGTGATCAGAATCCTGCAAGACTTTTTGAACGATGGCTTTTCTGATCACTTCAGCAGGGGGGAAATCCTGCAGCATGCGCACTTTTTCCATCAGTGGTTAAGCTGCAGCCATCTGTCACTGCCGGTCTGTGTACAGTGTTGTCACAGATATGCACTCCATCCCTCCTCTTTATACTGTCAGATCCCGGATAGCGAGTTGCGTTGGGTACAGTGTCCACAGTGCTCTGAGATGATGCATGGTGTCTTTTTTTGGATTGATTCAGTTACCTGTACTCCATGCGTAAAGTTAAACATGTCTTCATGTGTGCGCCAAGTGATCAGGGGTGGGAATTGCAATCTATCAAAATGACCGATCACCTTCAGATTTTTCTGTCTCCATTTAAAAAAAACTGTCAAATACGGAGAATATTTGGTTAACGCGACCCCTGCACACAAGGAATGCAATAATGTGATAAGGGTTTTATGTCCAGACACACCTTCAAACTATAGAGCAGACTATTGCTCATATAATGTTTAACACATTATACCAACTGTTTATCAGACATAGAATATAGCTTAACCTTCCAACTATATATCTACTGAAACATTCAGGAAATCCAGGTGTCATCTATTTTGACGAGTTGAACAACGGAACAAAAATGTGGCTATAGGTGACCCACAATGTTTGGTCCTGGTACCGGTCATGGACATTTCCTCAACTTACCCCAGTGCCCTTCAAGTAAAGCTCTCAGCATGCACAGTGCTGCTGGTCCAAAATCATAACAGTCTGTCTAGTGTTTGGTGCGGTTATTGATATTTTCATTCTATTATTTACCCATTGATACTGTCTTATGCATGCAAATGCAGCAACATATGCCTGAAAAACAGATGGCCAATGTAAATCTTGATGCATTTCCAGAGTGTATTGAAAGATACATTAGTGGCTTAGCAGGCTAAGATGCTATATTTTGGGATTCAGAGTTTGTTTCCTAATCAAAACATTGCCATTTTATACAGTCTTGAGAATAAAATGTGGCAATTATTTCTAACATCTAAGTTTAGTAAATTAATTTAAAAAAATAGGATTAAAGAAAAACGGTCAGACTAGAGGGATTGATCAATTTATTTTGTGGCAATGTATAGGGAAGCAAAACCATGAGTGTGCATATACACATTGCTCTACTTGCTCTTCTGTTACAGGCACCTGCCTATGAGTGTAGTTGCGGTAGTGTTTGCATTTGGGCGGCTGATTTATCACTGCTATCTTATTAAAAGGACTGAATCGTGAGATGTTTTTAGTTAACTAAGCTGTTTTGTTTCAATGCCTTTAATATTAAAAAGTATTTAATCCATGCTGTTTGTTAATATCCTTTGTTTTTTGAGTTTTGTATCAAGAAAAGCACCAAGCCACCAACAAATGAGAGACAATATCCAATACTGATCAATCCCTAAACATTGACCGGTTGGCGGAAGCTGTAACATGGGATATTTTGCCAATCATGGAACTCACCATACATTACCAAGTTGTGCTACCGGTAGTAATCAATGATGTGGAAGGTAGCGCTATGGGTCAAAATGTGAGGTGTTTTCAGTCCCTGACAGATTTTTAAAAAAATATTTAGAGGAAAACAAATGCTCCATTTATGAAGACGTGTGGAGTATGTTTAGGCTTGCGAAAGACCGAGAGAGAGAGAGTGAGACTCTAAGCAGAAAACAGGAAGGGAGTGTCTCTTACAGCAATGTTGTGCTGTGTTATACTCTTGAGCCTTCAGCTCCTGTCTGTCGTGGAACACTTTGGATTTAAATGTTAAAATCTGTGCTGTGGTAAAATCTACTTTCTCTAGAGAATACTAGTAATGCCAGCTGCTGTTTCCCAAAGACATGTTAAAATATCAACTCTATCAATCTTTAGAGATTGAATTAAAATATTATTAAAACCCTGTTTTATGGTAACTGCTCTTTAACACTGTGGCATAATGTCACCTCTGCTTCTAATATAAATAATGAGCACTCATGGCATGAAAAATGTTTTAATGCTGTTATTGTGTCTTATCAGCCTAGGTTCTAATTGGTGCTTCTGTAATCCTCTCATACTGATTTCTTTAGGAATATTTTTTCACAGAAAGTATTTTTTTTTACTGCAGTTGTACTTTCATAACCTTTTAATTTAATTTCAGCTGTAAGCAAGGCTAACTTGTCATTGACTCCCATGTGGGTAGCTGTAGTAAAAGGCCAGTCTTTATTCTCATACTATCATGTAGTAAGTCTTATGAGTCTCTTTATGCAAATCTTACTCTTTAAATAACTTCAGCTTCTGCAGATCACTGATTTTCTGTCTTGACTAGCAGCTCAAACGCAATATAGCTGTATTTCTTAGTGTTGCCTTGCCATCTGTGCTAATTAAAAATGGCATGGTAGTGGCAAAGTGTGCCTGCTGTCAGGGCTTGATGTTGGCTCACCAATGTGATGCCTCTCAAGCTATCAATTTAAGATGTTGGCATCATCTGCTAGTCCAGTCCTGCTGTGTAGATTACCGACTACAAGTGTATTTATACTAAATGTACTTATAGTCGGGCCAGGAAACTCAAGAAGTCATCATGGAAGAACTCAGGATGGTTACTTTTGGAAAAAAATAATTCATGAGGAACATAGAAAGCACATTTGATTTGACTTGTTCCAGCATAAAAAACTAAACTTACAAGTTTGGAGGGAACTTGACATCATGCACCTGCAGACTGATGTGGGGAATTGTTAATGCAGTGAACCACAAAACAAATTATTTTCTGATTCCTTTTTGTTACCAGATTTCATGGTAGACAGTGAACTTCAACCTTATGATGATGATTATGATGATGATGTTGACCCCATACTAACAAAAATGATACCAGGGTAATCTAATGTAATGAAAAATCCCCCAGCAGCGATTATTATCTGCACATTTTGTTTCCTTTTAGTATAGTTTGTGCAAATGTAGCTCAAAGTGTCAGGATCTCTAAAACAAAAAATGTGGATTCATGGCTAATTTCTTTGTGTGTTTCTTATTCTCTTTAAATAATCATATAAAAAATGTTCTAGATTCCCTGCTGTTAGCGCTCATAAATTATTTTTAGTAGAAAAACAGTAGACCGAATGAGGTAAAGCAGCTACTGTAAAACTTTCTAATTTATAAAACTTATCTTTTCTTAGCGATTACCATGATTAGTGCTGTAAATTCCTTAGATGCAGCCATATGCTATATGCAGCTCCTTAGCCACATAACTATAGTTCTGAACATGTTAGAGCAAAAGGTTCTAAAAAATAAAAAAACGTTTTACAGTTTTAAAGGCTAGTGCTAACAAGTTCTCTGTTTTTATGTTGCATCTGCAGAGAATGACACTCATGGTACAAAATAAACGTTTCTTTTATTCAGCTAATTTGTCATTTGGCTAAAAACTGTGCTTTTATATCTTTATTTGAGCTACTTATTTTTACTATTTTTTCATAAATATGTAAAAGGGCTTATTTGTCAGTATGTTCCATATAGTGTGCTTCTTTTCCTCATGTAGGTCAAGTAGGCTTTGCGACTTTAAACAAATCTTATTTAATAGGAACAATGGCAAAAAAGGTTCTTTTGATCGTAAAGGTTGCTAAGTCCTGCCTTGGAGAATGCTGACCTTTACATCAACTCTGACATTTCCACAAAGGTGCCTGCATTTTTAACTTCAGAACATTCCATTACAGAGGTCAAACATTCAAAAGAATGAAATAAAGCAACTTTCCTATAATAGATTCAGCTATCGCTACAGTTGGCTATAAGGTCAGAAACGCAGTTCTCTTTTAAAATGCTTTTTACACATTTCCTGCATCCTCTGACAACTTTCTGGTGTTCAGTGTTGTTAACTTTGAGACTTCTTTCTTCTGTAACAACTACCACACTGAGGGGTGTTGTAGTAAGAATGACCTGGTGCGTAGGTATGGTGCGAAAAATTTTTACTTTTGAGGGGGGCGATCGAGCGGAAAACTGGCCAAGAGTCCATTTCTCTCTTGTCTGCATGGACTGTTGTGGACAGGACATTTTTGCCAAGCTGCATTAAGCTACTGGGAATTCCTTGTGTACCTTTAGAATCATGTTTTATGTTTAATCTCTCTGGTTTAAAGGCAGCTGGACTCTCTTTTTCCTCTGTCTTTCTTTGTAAAACCAATGGGGAGAAAAGGGAGGGAAAATTGACGGACATTTGTTGCTCCTGGTCTCTGTAAATTAAAGTCCTCCACGCTGAATCTAAAGCCTTTCTGCACCATAAACGTATTTTAGAACAAATCTTCTGACACTTAGTGGAGAGATTGGTTTTATGTCAAGATGGGTTTTTAGGAGTATTCTTCTTGTTGCCAACAGGTTTCTCTGATATAGAAAAATGAAACGCCAAACGATTGCAGAGTCTTCTAAGGCCATTTTTATGACTCGATACATGCTGTCAAACATATTACCTTGGTGGCATTGTAAATGTCTTTTTTTTTTTACTTAGCTTTCTCGTCCAGGGCGGCTGTAGCTCAGTGGTAGAGTTGTCTGCCTGCGACCCAGAAATGGGTTTGATTCCAGCTTCCACCTGCTACATGTCGTTGTGTCCTTGGGCAAGGCACTTCACCTACCCGCCTACTGGTGTTGGCCAGAGGGGCCGATGGCGCGATATGGCAGCCTCGCTTCTGTCAGTCTGCCCCAGGGCAGCTGTGGCTATAATCATAGCTTGCCTCCACCAGTGTATGAATGTGAGAGTGAATGAATGATGGAGTTGTTCTTGTAAAGCGCTTTGAGGGTCTTGAAAAGCGCTATATAAATGCAAGCCATTATAATTATTATTCCTCTTGTCATCCTTCTAGAAAAACATGACATTGACCCCCCAGGAGAGCAGAAACAGCCAAGCTGGGCCCCTTCAAAAGAAGAAGCCTCCCAAACTCCCCAATGGCTTAAGCCTGGAATCTTGCAGGAACAACCACCAGCAGCACCAGTCATCAGACCAGGAGAACAATCCACACCTGGCACACACACAGGGGAAGAGGAAGAAGAAACACCTCAACAAGAAGCACACAATGGTGAGCTAAATGCTTTGATAATGATGTTATATGTATTCCCATTGGATTAGTCTGTAATCTGGCCTCCCACTCTATCAGGTAGGGGTCCATTAATGTATAAAGTCAGATTAATTTATTAGCATGGTTAAGTTTCAGAAGAACTTTCCACAAGTTGGTTCATGTTCTGGCTGAACTTTGTTTTTGCTATCATCACTACCTAAACTACATGTTTAAGGTCGATGTTTTATTTCGTTTTGGTAGACACTTGTGTTTCCCAGCTAACAACAAGCAGTTTGGGATAACCGCTTCCACTATCACGACTTCAGGGTAATTTTACCGAAACCCTCAAGGTATGCACGTGTTTCCACTACACCGGGCCGGCCAGAGAGGACCATTTTTGGGGCCATCTCAGGAACCAACTGAGTGCCAACCTTCGGGTATAAACTCAGAAATGGCCCAATAGGGCGGGATCTGTGGTTAAGTCATGCTGATTGGTTGTTACTCATAGGCAAATTATATCAACGGACGTCGCCAAACAACCGGCTCTGTGAAATTGGAAGAGTTGCTGGCAAAGCAGTGAATAACAACATAGCAAACAGAAACGCAGCAACTTTCCCTGCTTCTTACATTGTCAATCTCTGTTTAGTTCTGCTGCTGTTAGGGCCTTTTCGCACGGATTAGTGATGCTATTCACTGCCGAAATCGTCGTGATATCCGGACGTCTTAGTAAATTCCTTAAAAGCCCAATTTTGAATGGATGAGAGGACCGGGCCCCGTCAGATGAAGATCCGGCAAAATTGCCCTGAAGTTCCAATAGTGGAAACATGCCTAATATCACATCTTCACTAGGGAGTAGGGATGCACTAGTATGAAGATTTAGGCCAATATCAGTATCCAATAATCAATATTTACTAATAACATGTATATTATATATATATATATATATATATATATTTCCCTACCCATTTGACATACAAAAAAACACATTGCTTCTCTGCTTACTCCATGCACCTCTATTCTTCAGATACAATCTTGTGATTTACTTATAAAAACTCTACCAATGTCAACAAGGACTTTCTTCAGGAGAAGTGATAGTTGCTGCTATGACTCTATAATCATAAGCTTCTGTGTTGATTGGATTGAACATATGTTGCACATACACTTAACAGTTACCCTCGGGAGCATTTACTGTGGTAACAGCGAGTCGTGCTTTCTTCACTTATTGGTGCATTCCACTGTTCCTGCAAGCAATCATATTCTATTAATGCATATTCAATATTTCCTTTTCACTTTTGGTTAAAATATAACCACAACTTACATGATTTTTTAGGGTTTCATATGATGGAACAACATATAGTTGT
Organism: Valencia hispanica; assembly: GCA_963556495.2. Taxonomy (NCBI): domain Eukaryota; kingdom Metazoa; phylum Chordata; class Actinopteri; order Cyprinodontiformes; family Valenciidae; genus Valencia; species Valencia hispanica. Next base: position 41,119,675 of record OY747715.1, read on the forward strand.
GAACTGTTGTGAAGTAGAATGAACATTATGCATGGTTAAAAAATTTTAATGTAAAGAAGAATCTGAAAACGTCTAAAGGTGTGATGTGATTAAGTTTCCAATACTGAGAACCAGGTTTTGTCTCAATCCCAGCTGCAAGTCATTTTGGGGTAATTGTCTTCTTCGATAAATTATACCTGTGAGCATCACTTTTCAACTCCTGCCACAATTACAAATAGATTTAGGTCTGGACTTTGCATTTGCTTTACTCTAAACCATCAATCTTCAAGCTCCGGCTATATTTATTGGGGGGTTGTACCTTCTGGAACATGACCCTCTGCCCTGGTCTTTAGCAGCCTCTAACAGGTTTTCTTTTAGGATCATCCAGCATCAATGTTCTAACCCACCACCATGTGTTGCCATGGGAACAATGTGCTAGACTTCCTTCACAGCTGGATTTACACTGAAATTAAATTACACACAGTTGGACTCTGTTAACTAATTAAGTGAGATCCACAGACAATTGGTTGCACAGGATTTTATTTGGGGGTATAAGATTACAGGGGTCTGAATATTTAACCACACAACACTTTAAGGATATTTATTTGTAAAAACACAAAACAAAAGGCCATCACTTTCCTTCAAATTTATATTAATGCACCACTTGGTGTTGGTGCTTTGAAGTTTGTCATTTATAGCGGCAAGAACCATACTGTTCATTATTATTTTTTTGTATTTCTTTGTATTGAATTACTTTATTTCCAAAACACTACCATAACATAAATCTATCAAAGCTTATAAAAGGAGCAAGCGCTGGTTAAATAAATATATTCAAAATGATCGCAGTGTGAAGTATACCTTCGGGGTTATGAGAGTATACAAACGAGTCTGTTGAAACAGATTTTTTATGAGCAGCAAAGTAACAAGGTCACTAATGAATATTTATGTTACCCTGATGCAGTGGTAAATCTCTGCCAGCAATGACTTTTACAGCCCTTCCTACACTCCCATACAGTATGTACACACAGTCCCACACACTCAGAGCCTCTGAGGTTAAGCTCTGTTATCTCCCCGGACGAGGGTCACTCTATTTTAGCTGTAAATTCAAGAACTGTGTGGGGTCCTGCAGGACAAGCAGGCATGAGCAGAAAGAACAGGTACAGTCACCGACATACTGTTACACGTGTGTATAAAAGATACGGTCACCGACATACTGTTACACGTGTGCGTAACACGCATATAAGCAGCTTTTTGGAAAAATATGCTCCACCACTGAAATCTCATGACATGAACGGGATATTTACTGCAAACATACATCTCTACTGCATATTTTACACATTTGCTACTCAAATGCTGCAGCAAAAACCTGATAATGACTTAATTTCATGCTGCACTTTACAAGTCAAGTCCTGTCAAGTTTATTTCTATAGCACGTTTCAGCAACAAAGCAATTTAAAGTGCTTTACATTATGAAAACATGAAACAACAAACAGTCAGTTAACATTACATTGCAGTGGCAAAATTAAGGAAAGCAAAGAAAGGGTGGAATACAGTGTACCAGCAAAGCTGAAGAGTACCAGAGTTCCAGTTATTAATTGAAGGCAACTCTAAACAGATCTTTTTTTAACCTTGATTTGAAGGAACCCAGTGTTTCAGCAGCTTTGCAATGGTCTGGAAGTTTGTTCTGGGTTAAAGGAGTGTAAAAACTGAATGCTGCTTCTTCATGTTTGGTTCTGATTCTGGAGATGCAAAGTAGACTCGGACCAGAAGACTTGAGTTATCTGGAAGGTTGGTACACTGACAACAGATCTTTAATGTATTTTGGAGATAAGCCATTCGGTGATTTATAAACTAGCACAAGTATTTTAAAGTCTGTTCTCTGAGCTACAGGGAGCCTATGTAAGGACTTTAGAACTTTTCTAGTTTCAGTGAGGATGCGAGCAGCAGCAGCAGCTGGATCAGCTGTTTGATAGGACAGGAGGATGGACTACAGCTACTCTAGTCAGGGAGCATGAGGACTCAACAAGTAGTTTGTAGTCAGAATGAGAACGGTATATTGTATATTGTATATTAACAAATATACAGATTTTTTTTGTAATGTATTTGTTATGTATGTATTACGACATCTCAGCTTCCAATTAAGATCCCTGAACAAAAACACAAGAAGCATTAGCTACCCAAGGAAGTGCCTAGTCAGAATTAAAGTACAGCCTCTTCATATTGAAAGGTCAGTTGAGGTCGTTCAAGCATCTGATTAGCATGTCTCCCGATCACCCTCGTCTAGCCTGGGACCACGTTGGGATCATGATCTTTACAGTATACATGACAACCTTTTCATTCCTTTCTCTTTAAATCTTTAACCACTTTCCCTCATTTCACTGAATAAACAAGTAAGAAGTCAGTAAGAAGTCTGCAAATTACATTTGTAACTTGGTAACAGTTAAGCTTGGTAAATATACTTATTGCGATGTTGTCAATTATATCAAATATGGTTTAGATGACCTAATAGGTCAAGCTGATTGTGTTAATGCTAGGACTGTTAGTTGTTGCTTTGAACTATTTTTTTGTTCCTTTTAACATGCAAATTAACCCGTGAACCTTGATTTGCACTGCAAGATTTCTCTGCCACACCTAATGACATCTGCATAATGGAACAGATCATCATCTTTACTTCATACCACCTCCTTTTTGTTCTCACCAATGGAGCTATTATCTCTTCTTTGGCTTCACTGAAGATAAATCTTAAACTATTGTCCTTATTCAAGGTTACATTCTAAATATCAAAAGGCTCAATCAAGGTTTAATTCTCCATTTTGGAAAACCTATAGTCTGGAGACCGACTCCCTGTTATCAGAATTTTCTTCACCAGCTCTGAAGCAGAATGGCAGCAGAAAAGGAGAGGGAAACATTTTTGTTGAATAAAGGAAGAAATATAACTCCCACATTTTGTTTCTTCTCCCAGCAGAGTTCACAGATTGCTGTTTTCTTTTTTCTTTGATTTTTCTCTTTGACACTGACCTAGTGTGCTGATATATGGGATGTTCTAAGCTGTAAATGTTCCCTCCCCTCTGAGTCTGCACCTAACTCTGGAAAATGAGCCCTGGTATGGGGTATACTTGAATATATATATGTGAGGGCAGGGATCAAGTATAAATCAAAAGCATCTCCTTCTTATCTCTGCTATTGATGTCATTTCATTTTTTTTTGTCTCTAGTGTCATATGAAGTTACAGATGTTAAGATTGTTTTTCCTGACACGATCATCTTAGACCTGAAAGGTCATGGAGAATTGAATTAAACTGGTACCATCTAGTTTTTATTACCTTTGCTGAACTTTTAGGCAAAATCTATATTTGTACTCTTTTCATATTGGGGTGTCTCATGACACGTCTACTATGTACATTTACAAAAACAAGAAGACGCAATAAAATACACTGAGCAGTCATATCATTATGACCACCTGTAATAGAATAGAAGAAGCTAGCAGCACATCCTTTAAGTTCTGTAAATTGGGAGGTGGGGCCTCATGAATCTGACTTGTTTGTCAAGCACTTCCCACAAATACTAAATTGGATTGAGATCTGGTCAATTTGGAGGCCCAGTCAACACCTCAAGTTCATTGTTTTGCTCAGGAACCCATTCCTGAACTGCTTATTCAAAGGGTGCATTATTTTGCTGAAAGAGGCAGCAGCCTAACTGAGCTGCCTTGACGGAGGTCTGCGCTCTCTGAGTGCTTTTCTAATTTGTACTGTTTTTCTCTGTTCAACTAACATTTCTGCTGTTAATGCACATCTCGGTTTGGCCTGTTTTTTTCACTTCTTGTAAATAGTGTGTAGTTTTTAATGCACAAAAAAAAGCCCATTCTGTAAATATTCTCTAGAGCTGTGATGTTTTGGGGCTGTTGCTGGACAACACAAACTTTCAACTCCCTCCACAGATTTTCACAGATTGAGGTCTGGAGACTGGCTAGGCCACCCCAAAACATGGAAATGCCTCCTTCGTTGCCCGGGTGGTTTTTTGATCATTGTCATGCTGGAAGATCCAGCCATGTTTCATCTTCAATGCTCTCACTGATGGAAGGAGGATTTTGCCCCACATGGTACATGGCCCCATTCATCCTTTTCTTAGTACGGATCAGTCATCCTGTCCCTTTTGTAGAAAAGCCGCCCCAAAGCATGTTTCCACCCCCATGCTTCACAGTGGGTATGGTGTTCTTGGGATGCAACTCAGCATTTTTCCCTTCTAAATGGCACAAGTGGCATTTATACCAAATAGTTCCATTTTGGTCTCATCTGACTACATGACATTCTCCCAATCCTCCTCTGGATCATCCGGATAGTCTCTGGTAAACTTCAGACGGGCCTGGGCATGTGCGGGCTTAAGCAGGAGGACCTTTTAAGTGCAGCAGAATTTTAATCCATTACGGCATAGTGTGTTACTAATAGTAATCTTTGTTACTGTGGTCTCAGCTCTCTTCAGGTCATTGAACAGTTCCCCCTTAGTAGATTTGGACTGTTTCCTCTCCGTTCTCAAGATCATGTGTACGATGTGAGGTCTTGTAGGGAACCCATGGTCAATGGAGATTGTCAGTTATCTTGGACTTATTTCATTTTCTAATAATTGCTCCAACAGCTGATCTCTTCTCACCAAGCTGATTGCCTATTGTAGATTTGTTCATCCCAGTCTTCTGCCGGTGTACAATCTTGTCCCTGGTGTCTTTAGACAGCTCTCTGGTTATAACCATGGTGGAGTTTGGAATCTTACTGTTTGATGGTGTGGACAGGTGTCTTTCATACAGATAACTGTGCCATTAATACAGGTAACAAGTGAAGGATAGAAGATTGTCTTAAAGAAGAAGTAACAGGTCTGTGAGGGTCAGAATCCTTGCTTGTTTGTAGGTGCTAAATACTTATTTTCTGCACCATTATACAAAGAAATTATTTAAAAATCATACAATTTGATTTCCTGGATTTTTTTCAACATTCTGTCTCTCACAGTTGTAGCGTACCTATGATTAAAATCACAGACCTCTTATCTTTTTAAGTGGGACAACTTGCACAATCGGTGGCTGCCAGATACTTTATTGCCGCACTGTATATTTACTACATACCAAGATTTTATCTTTACTTCTATTTGTGAACAATAGCCAGGAGATAGAAGCTGTTTTCATTAGCATAAAGGGGAATTAGGGAAACAACAGCATCATGGGTTCAGACAGCAAAGCCAGAGGGAAAAAGATTTTGTGTGCATTTTTTTATTTAAAATGGTTGCATCCTAAGAGTTTTTGGCACCTATGTGGACTATATAAACATTGTAACCTTGGTAACAATGTCAGTTTCTGTTACAGCGTCAAGAACAAATACAGCAAGTTTGTGAAATCCATTCTCTGTGCATTATGTAAATCGTTGTTTTCCAGCGCTTTATCTCATTGCTTGTCATGTTTTTTCTGATGAAGCTTTGTTCTATTCACTGATGTTGGAGTTGGAGCCTGTGGTGGTGGCTGCTTTGTACAGTAGCTCTGCTAAACAGAACATCGTGCTGTGAGGCCCATCTGCTCTCTGTAGTGGGGGAGAGTTGAGAAAAGAAGTATGATGGGTGAGCAAGGAGGGCTTAGGTTAGATCTCCCTCCTCAGAACCCCTCATGTCTCAGCCCAACCACTTCCCTGTCCGTCTGCTGGTACAGTATGTCTGTCTTTTTGTTTGTCAGCAGCTGAAGAGGAGAGGAACATAAAATAAAAATCAGTTTTTATTAAATGTGAGAGTCCCTTGAGAAACTAGTTGAGAAATTATGTAGAACGGCTTCAGAATGAGGGTTTTTGAGTTCACTGGTTTCTTGCCATGGACCCGTCTTTCAAATGTAGTCCACAAGTTTATAATGTGTGACCAGTGTGACCATTCACAGTGAAGAAGGTTTAACTCTACCAAGCTGGTTCCAGTGATAGTTTGGTGCCTAGGCTTTAGTTGGCACTGGTTCTTTGGTTTTCCATCACCAAAGCACCAGTTTTCTTTGTTCCAAAGTGCTTTCTCCCCCTCCCACATGGTGAAGCAACCAAGGTGTTGAGGGTGGAATTACAAAAGCTTAGCATATCGAGACAAAACACACAACCGCTATTTTAATTTGTAAGAATGGAAAATGAACCTTAAACGTTAAAAATGTTTTTAATTTGAGGGATAAAAGTCAAAAATCACACCCAGGTTCTTCAGATTAAAAAGCACTGAGCCTAAACTTGAATCCTGGGGCACACCACATTTGATATTGTGGACATTGGAGGAACAGGTATCTTGACTTACCATAAAAGTCCTGCCTAAAAGATGGGATGTGAACCATTTGTGGACAGCACCATGCTTAAAGCTGGCTCTGCACCAAACCAACCAATTAAAAAGTATTCCACTAATTTTGCAAAGAAGAGATGTCAAATATCCAGCCAGAATTACTTATAGGGGGTTGATTATGACTACAAAATGCATGTAGTTTCTCTGTGATGCACTAAATCACATGCATCCAGTTATTATTGTTGATGTTGTTGATGAACTTGAGTGGATAAGTGAGAAAACCTACAAAAAATTCAATTATGTGCACCAAATTTGTTCGTTTTAAAAAATCCGTGCATGTCGATGTTTTTGATGTGTTCCTGCTCCAACATAGCAGATGCTAATAGTTTGGTTATCTCTCAACCGCTTACAAACTCATTTAGGAAACCTGTTCTAAATCAGATGTGTTCAACAAGGCACCGGCTCTGAGGGAGTGGAATTGCTCACCACTGCTCTCATCCTGTTTCTGCATTTGCATTATCAGGAATGTCACCAGGCAAGTTAAATGTATCGTTTTAATAGGGTAAAAACAGATTTATTTATACCAATATAGTGGCACTATGGATTTGTTTATTGAAAAACATTCACACTCTTTCAGTATGGTGTGACTCAACAGTTTAATCTGATGCCAAATGAATAATGTCCAGTGCTAAAAGTAATAGCTTCTGAGGCGTCCGGAGTGGTTTCCAACTCTAGGATTTGAAAAACCTTCAAAAAGAGGTCCTCACCAGGCCAGCCAGTCAAGTGCTCTGAACTCTGGCTCTGTGAATATTTTTACTGGCTGGGAACTCACTCTACCTGCCCTGATGGAGAAGCCTTAGGACTGCCAGCGGCTGTGTTATTATCCAGCATCAGTCTCTTACCTACACTGAACTTTCACTTCAACCTGCTGGAGGCCGTGTGTAATGAGATCAAGCTAAAAGCACTAATGGCAGCTCTCAAGGGCTGACTTATTTTGTGTGTGTGGCTGTGTGTTTTTTCCTGTATCGTTGTGTAAATATTTTGACTAAAGCCCTTATTGCGTCAAGATGGAGGCAAACTTGCATGGTTGTCAATCTCTATTGAAGATATAATGCAATGTTCAGCTCTTTCAGCTTTGTGGGTCACCCTTAATAAGCTTATCCTTTAAGCCAGTACGAGATTTGAAGAAAAGCATTGTCCTGATTGTCAGATAAGATGCCAAATCCATCCTGTGGGGGATGATAACTGTCAATGTCTCTGCTGCGCTTCGTGCAGTGGAGTTGGATCAAATCAAATCATTACAGCTTATTCTGAGACACATGCCTATTATGTGTGAACATGTTGATGCTACTCTGCGTTTGACAGTGCCATGTGTAATTACTAAAAGGAATATATGTGAATCAAGGGCCCTACACTCTATGTTTCTTTATAATATACCGAATCGCCATTGTCATCACAATACCAGTGTGTGCAATATCCTGGTTGAAAAAACATGTTTTGATGTATCATTATATTAGGATTTTGCATTCATGTTCAATATATCTAGACAACTAGATGGGCTCCAACTGCCCTTCTTACAAATCCATTATGAAGCCTTTGTTTGCAATTACAAAGGTCAGACGTTTCCTGTAGTTCCTGACCAGGTTTGCACACACTGCAACGGGGATTTTGGCCCACTCCTCCACACAGATCTTCTCTAGATCTGTCAGGTTTTGGGGCTGTCGTTGAGCAACATGGAATTTCTGCTCCCTTCAAAGATTTTCACTTGGATTTAGTTCTGGAGACTGGCTAGGCCACTCCAGAACCTTGATATGCTCCTTGGTTATCCTGGCTATGTGCTTTGGGTCATTGTCATATTGGAAGACCCAGCCACGAGCCATCTTCAAAACTCTGACAGAGGGAAGGAGGTTGTTGCTCAAAATCTCACAGTACATGGCCCCATTCATCCTTTCCACAATGGGAACATTTCATACTGACTTTGTAAAATATTAATTTAAATTATTTTTCTTATAAATTACTTGCAAGGAAATATGGTTATATGAATTCTGTAAATAATATCTATTAGCAGGAGATTTCCTGCTGGCTTTTGTTTTAATTATGTAGAAAGACATGATGCCATAGGCAACAAATGGTCATCGCCTTAATATGCATTTGACATTGTTGTCGACATCTTTTGATCACCAGCTGAAACCAGGCTTCCACAGGGGTTGTTTGTCATTTTTGGAAAGGTCCACCACATGTTTGCCACTGGTGTAGAATCAACAGAAATGACAAAATAACATTATTAATTAATCACACATTACTCTAAGAAGACTCTTCAATTACGTTAGAACCCAGGAAACTGAAATAGAAACTTAAGGTTTCATTTACTGTCTGATTAAATAGGCTCATGATTATCTTGCCACTTGGGGGCACTCAAAAAATAAGAAAATCGTATTACCAGGTTGTCAATAGATGTTTTAACATAGAAAGGAAAAAAATAAATAAGATGGTGAGGTCACTAAAAAGTGCCATACCCAATAGAACATTGTAAATAGCACACCACTGAGGTAATTCAGAAAACATTAAAAGCAATTGTTCAAAGACGTGACAGCACTTGATTTTGAGCTCTTTCTGTTTAAAAAAAACATGGCAAGTAGAAAGAGACAAAATGGCAAAGTGAAACGGCGAACTGACCCATTTCTGCATTGAATAATTTATCTGGTGCCATTTTGGGTACTTTATAGGGATGAAAAACTCTGATAAAAGACCAATAACATGTAAGCAATGGAAAGATACTGTGACTGGCTTACTCTTAACTGCTAATAATCCTAAAGTTAAGTCGGCATGTGCTTTAGAACACTGTTTCTTAACGCTGGTCCTCAAAACTCACTGTCCTTCATGTTTTAGATGCATCTCTGCTCCAGTACACCTGATTCAAATGATTAGCTCCTGCTCACCATCAATTGTTGAAAAAGTCTGTTAATAACCCAGTTATTCAGGTCAGGTGTGTGGCAGAGGGGAAACATCGAAAACATGCAGGACAGTGGGTTCTGACCCCTAGGGTTTAGAAACCCTGCTTTAGAACTTCTTATCACAAAAAAAGAACTTCTTATCACTGTTAAACTAAAAGGCAAGTTCACCGTTTTTAAATGATTATGGACTGCATTTGATCAAAAAAGGAGACCATGCTGAAAGAATTTATGTGCTTGTTACACCGTACATTTTCGCTTCTAGCTACAATTAGCTAGCTTATTAGAAGGGGGCAGGTAGCTTGCACAGACATACTGCTTTTTTCTTTCAAAACAGCAGAACCTTACTTACAAGGTGGCATCATTTAGTTTCCACCTCGGTGTCAAGTTTGAAGGTTTCAGCATAGACCCAAATGCTGACAAAGAAAAAGTGCTAGCATGTTTATTGAGATGATGATGATGATGATGATGATGATGATGATGACGATGAAGGCAGGACACAGGATGACATGGACAAGGAGGAAGGAGACATCAGGATAAGATACAGCGTGAAGCAACATCAATGATCCGACGGTGAGTGAGCGAATAAAACGGAGGGATTGAGGATCAGGTGAAACGGATTAGAGCCACAGGTGAAGACAATCAGACAGGGACAGCAGGGCAGAGTGCTGATGGTTCTGACACCCGAAGCCGGCTGACTTTCTTGTAAACAAGAGTCACCAAGATGGATAGTGCACTGAATTAGGCAAAGGAATGACAAGTGGGTAACGATTCTTATGGTGCGGTATTGCACCAAAATTAAGACTATTGCATACCCAACGGTGACTGCTTCCTTTCCGGAGGAGGCTATATCCATCCTGAAGCCAGCTACTAATCTGATTAATGATAGGCCAACCCCGGTAACTAAGCAGCCAGCACTGGTAACTGAGAAGGAGATCACTCACTTGCATTTGCATCGGAGAGGCTAGTGACTAGCATGCCTAGACTGGTCACCCACTCGATTGCCTACTCCCTCTGCTCTCCATTAGCACTGATAGACTGGTGCTATACTACCATGCCTAGGCTGGTCACCTGCTTTATTAGATCCAGATAAGTGACATGCATGTGTTCTTTTAACAGAGTGCACTGTTATTCAATGTGACATCAAGCATAAATGTTAAACATAAAACATATATACACAATATTATTGTAAAGCTGACAACCTGCTATTATTGTATATTGTTTGGGTTATTAGCTGCTGCGTTTGACCCTTTTTCTTCTCTTATTTACTGGTAGATGGTGCAGTTTACCTTTTTTTATCATGTATATGTTTTACGTTTAATAATTATGCTTGATGTCACGTTAAATAACAGTACATTTTGTCAAAGAAACACCTGTCAAAGCAGTTCGTTTATAGATTTCATATGTCAACCATTTTTCTAAATAAAGTTCTCAATTTAAAAAAAAAAAAGATTTACGCGACTAATAAAGCGGAATGCAGTGGTGACCAGCCTAGGCATGCTAATCACCAGCTTTTCCAATGCTAACTAAAGTGACTGGTGCTGGCCTATCATTAACCAGATCAGTAGTTGCCTTTGGAATGGATATAGCCTCCTGCAGTGCTCAATAGTCTTTATTTTGACCCTAATACTGCGCCATAAATTCTTGTCCAAACTCTGTTCCCGCTGTAACTTTCTCTGGTATTTCAGAACTCTAGACCATAGAAGTGGTATGATGTAAATTCTTAATGTTTTTGAAATCGTAACTTTTTAACGGTGGCATAACTTTAAACTAAGAAATTGGATTTTTATTTTTTCCCAAAATATTGCTAAAATCTCATCTCTTGTCGCCCTTGTGAACCCAACATCGTATTGTTTCTTGTGCCGGATGTTTCACCACAACCTTTGCTCTAACCTATTAGAAACGTTTCCACAGCAACATACTCATGTTGGTTTCCCTGTAAATCCCTGAATCTTGGTGTTGTGTGTGACTCTGCTATCATACATATGAATATAGTCACTGATGCTTCGTAAACTGGTCCCTCAGACTTTCCACACTGTCACTTTTTACCCTGTGCTCGAGCTCCTCTGACAGCACATTCACACCTCAGTATCAGTAACTTCATGCTTCCACCCACTCCCACTGCATCTCTTATGGATGACTCGTGTGTCTGTATTGTCCCGGCTTCCAAAGGCCTGTCTGTTGCAGAAGCCCCTGATGCTGTTTGATAAGTCTAGGCCAGCATGTCTTTGAAAATGGTTTGGTTTTTTTTCTTTCTGCTAGCCTTGCTTTAAAGAACATGTTCCTTTGAAGTGTCACTCCTCTGAGAGAGGACAATAAGGAGAGGGATAGGGGACCTGCTTCATAACTGAATACTTTCATAGCGCTCTGCGTCTGCTGAGTAAAGACAGGCAGCATTTGCTCTTACTGGTCACCATCCAGCCTGATGCTGGATCTCTCTCCTGACAGCCCCCACTATCAGCTCATGAAAAATTAAGTGGCTGTACTTAAAGTGTCAGCCACTTTAAGCCCAGACCTATTTCAGCTGTCAGTCAGGGCTGGCCAGTGGGTTGTAAGTGTTTGAAGAAGCTTTTATCGTGGTTGTCCAGGTAAACCAGCAAGGCGCACCAGTCAAACGTATTTCAAATCCAGCCTGCTGCCGTTTTCACCTCTCAGGCTTAGTGATGAAAGCTCAAGATAGTTCAAGTCCATCTGGTTGTGAGAAAGATTTTTTTTTTCTCTCATTTATTCCTGCTGAAGGAGGCACAACACAGCGGGACTGTGCTGTCGGTGCTCAGTTCTTCTGTGGTGATTAGCAACAAATCAAAACTCGAATTTGCTGACCATATCAAGTCTTTACATCTGGCCTGTTGGAATAACAAAGCATAATGTGCGTGTTTATCTGTGCTAAATTGAAGATATAATGGTGTAGTGTAAACCAGGGGTCGCGTTAACCAAATATTTTCAGTATTGCACAATTTTTTTTAAACAGATCTGAACATCATCTCAGACCTGGACACCGTAGCCAGTGGATTTCGCTATCCCTGAGCTGACAGGACGTTGACGAGTAACAGAGGCTTTGGAGCACATCTGGCGGCGACAGATCGCTGCAGCAAAAAGAGCCCATTCGGCTGGATTTTCTCCTGCTGAAGCGATCAGAAAAGCCCTCCTTCAGAGAGTCTTTCTGAATTCTGATCACTACAATTGGAGAAATGTTCCCTGATTTCAAAACTTTGGCTGAAGTGATGCTAGTAATTCCAGTCTCTAGTGTGGCACCAGAGTGGAGATTCAGCCTCCATTACACACAGCCGGGAGCAGAGTTCAGCTCCAATCGTAGAGTTCAGGCCACAGCAGGTGAAATGTTTACAATTAATAAACATAGCCTATTAATCTACTCAATTTGTGATGACACGATGTGGATTCTCTTTAGTTTGTTTGGATTCAATATTAAAATAAATACTAATTAAAAACTGCTGAATATTTCATTATAATTTCAAAAATTGACGGGTAAAAATAGATGACCAGATTTTGACCCTGTCAGTCAAAATAGCTGACAACAAAAACAATTCTAGCGTGACCTCCATTGTAGACCATTTAATATAGGGTTTTGGATAACAACAAAAACTGTGGTAAAAAAAATAAAAGGTCTCTTTTTATAGGGAACTAACTGGATTTCATATAAATCAAATGTTCCATCTTGTATATTGAAATTTTCACCTCGAATAGCAGTGTGCTCTGTTGTCAGTTTATATTTTGACTCTTATCGTTAGCCCATCTTTTCATAGTTTTGTTTTAACTTGTACTAAAGAACAGGAATACTGCTAACCTACACTGTATCGCAAAAGCATTCACACCCCTTGGGTTCTTGCATTATGTCATATTGTAGCCAAAAACTTCAATATATTTTACTGGGATTTGGATGGACCATGAAAAAGTTGTGCATAACTACAAAATGTTTTACAAATAACAATCCGACATGTGTGGACTACATTTAGATTCTGTTACTAAATAGAATCCATGGCATCCAATTACCGGATGTGGGTGCAATGAATCTAGAAGTAAATAGCCATAAATCTTTCATTTTTGTCATGTTTGAATTAAGTTTCTTAACCAACACGCAGACCACCACTAGGGAGACCAGTAATAAAAATGTAGCGTTTTTTAAAAATAAACATAATGTTATGATGACTATGGTCAGGGGAACCAGGAACACCGCACAGGGAAATGGAGATGGGAGGAACTGCAGGAAGTAAAGCCCAAAGGTGAAATCACAGCTTGGAGTGGGTTTAACTGAATGTACTCAGGTAACGGCAGGGAGGAAGAGTTAGGAGTCCAGGATGTCTGCAGAAGCTTCCTGCTGTGTACTTGGAGATGTGGAGATGGTTGAGACTGTCGAGCCCAGAGATGGAGCACGGAGGAACTCGGAGCTAAGGCTGTCAGACGAGGAATGGTGACCAGGGCTTCTTGAGAAGCTGGAGAACGGATCACAAGGAGATTGCATCAAGGAACACCTGGTAGGAACACAGAGAGGTGAGCACGTTTGCCCAGGAGATTGGAACACACGAGAAAACACAGAGGGCTTGAGGTAAGATTACCAAACGGTTTTCAACACTCAGGCGGCGAAGGTCTGACAGCTAGTTCCTTAAAGGAGTCATGACCTGTAATTTTCACTTTTCCATGAGAAAAAAGGTATGTTATGATTGCCTAACGATTATACACTGTCCTGGAAGCCGATATTTAAAAGTGAAGCGTTTGTTTACCCCTGGGTTCGTCAACCAGCTCAACTGCACGAGCACTCAAATACGTGGTTTTAATTTCTGGCCGACTTGACGTCAAGTCGGTGCAGGATATACCATATATAGACATCGCAGACCTACCTATGCTGCAGGAAGCCAGCCCTCCCCCTCGCTCCTCTCCCCCTCGCTCCTCTCTCCCTCATATTCAGTCGATCGCCGCCATTACTGAATTCTAGTGATGGGAATTCCAGCTCTTTTTGGAGAGCCAGTTCTTTTGGCTTGGCTCACCATAAAGAGCCGGCTCTTTCGGCTCCTCAGATTTTGCTTTCTGTTGCTTAAAGTGTATTTATTACCCAAATTAATGCAAAACAATGTCTACCAAATGTCCCAAAACAAGCGGGGGGGGGGGGGGGGGGAATAAAAGAACGGCTCCCAATGACGAGCCGGCTCCCATCTTTCACTTCAAAGAGTTAGCTCTTAGAGCCGGTGCTGTTGCTTAAAGTGTATTTATTACCCAAATTAATGCAAAACAATGTCTACCAAATGTCCCAAAACAAGCGGGGGGGGGGGGGGGGGGGAATAAAAGAACGGCTCCCAATGACGAGCCGGCTCCCATCTTTCACTTCAAAGAGTTAGCTCTTAGAGCCGGTTCGTTCGCGACCGACACATCACCGATTCGAAGTACGAACTCCACCGTGAAAGATGCAGAAAGTTTCTTCACGCAATGATGCATGAAGAAGACATATTTGTGTCAGCCTTTAATTTTAATCAGCTAAAACAATTTTTGCCAGAAACATAGTGCACACGTGAGTTGCTCTGTTGTTGACTGCCAGAATCAGCATGGAAATATTTTTTACGCCGGAATCCTTTACGAATTTGGGACAATATCAGGCGAAGTTGGCATCGAAGCTTCGTTTGGAAAAAGGGGCCATTCCAACAATCAGAGGCTTGCCTGCAATTGAAACGGTAAGGTTGTGTTTTTATTGCTCTGCTGTGTGTAACAAACAGCAGCTAACTGCTAATGTGGCTATTGTATGCTGGCGGGAGTAGCAGATGGGTTAGATATGCTGAAGCGTTACCTGCGGTGTCAACCCCCGTCCTTCCTGCCACCAATCAACGCGCCCCTCATTTGCATTATTACAATGACCGTCCACGACAGCCAAAGTATCGCATCAGATCTCGCGAGACAATAATGCCTTCAGAAATAAGGGTCAGAGGAGCTCTGTGTTTATTTTTTTCACTTTTTTCAACTTTTCTTTTTTAGAAGGGCCTGAAAGACTATAACAGAGCGTGGGTATCCAAGATAATACTAGGTTATGACTCCTTTAAATCCTCAGCCTGTGATGAGAATCAATGAGCTGCACCGAGGTGGTTCCGCCCTCGGTTAAAAGTAGAAGTCCTCAGCTCAGCCAGGACCTGTGGTGGAGGTCTCCAGAGCTGTGGAGTAATGTGCAGGAAGCAGACAGACATTATAACACCCCAGACTCCTAACGATTTTGGCTGAAATCTATTTTTGCTTTAATGTGAGTGGTAAAATAATAATTATAACTCCTGAATGTATGTATGTGAATATGATATTTAGATCCTTAAAAGATTTCTAATCCTCACATTGTTGAGGTGTAACTTCACATAAAGTAGTTAAAATTGCAGAAGCTAAAGTTTCATCCTGTTGTATTTTAAATCATGTGCTGAGTGGCTTTATTTTTCTTTTGAGATATCATTTATTTTGCTAATCTTATGGCTCTCTTCTTAATCTTGAAGCTCCCTCTCAGGAGTTTTTTTCCCCCCTTTAATCATCTATCCAAAGAAAATCCTAAATGTGTGACAAGCTCTATAAATAGCTGCTAAACTTGGAAAATGAGCTCATGGTGAGCACTTGAGGTTAGCAAGAGCAGTCTTACATCATGGAAGGAAATGAGAGAAAGGCTTTAATGACCAAGAGAAGAGGAATATCTTAACGGTCATATTTGCATGAGTTGAGTCAGAACTGGAAAATCCTCTTTATTTGCTTTTCATCAGATCCACTTCCTTTGGTGGCAGCAAAGTGAACATTTCTATTTATCCTTCTGCTTCATTTCCTTCTTTTTAGAGCACAGTAGACCATTTCCTCCAGGCAATTTCTCCATGTAGGAGTTATTTCCAGTCAGTTCTCTGGTATTTGATTACTCTCAGCCCAGTGGTGATGTAACTTTACATAGCATCAATGAAGCTGTGTGGAATAATGAGGGATAATGTTCAAATGATAGCTTCCATGTTGCATTTGATAGGGACTCTGTTATGACTATTGTATAATTACTACATTTTTCAGCTAATTGTGCCTGATATCATCTTCAGTTTACCTTGCCACTTGGCAACCGAGCAAAAACTTAGCTACAGGAAGAAGCTTTTCCTTGATTAAATACCTATAATATCATACTTTTCATACAAAAAAGAATCTGTAAAGTTGGTTTTATTCTGATACCCCTCCAAAACAATCCAATGCAATCTAATACAAATCCAGCTGTTCTGTAAAAGCCTCGGAAGTTTGTTTGAGAACCTTAGTATGGTGAGCCCCAGAAGGGTCAACAAAAAGCCACAACACAACACCAAAATGCCCCAACATAAGCTCTGATCAACTTGCTAGCATAACGTCCATAACGAACATAGCAGATAGGTCAGAGAGATAATATTTGATCAAATTTGATTTGTTTTGCAGCATTTTGACTTCATTTTTCAAAATACAATTGGATATTGATACTTCTTCTCATATTAGATCAATGTTAGATGTGGCATGAGTAAACTTGATGTAGATGTGATGTTCTGCATTTGTGGAAGAGAATTGTAAGCCCGAGCTTTATATGGAGATTTAAACTGTGGAGAAATAGCCTTGGTTTGGAGGCAAAGGCAGATGCTTTTGCGTGAAATTTGAATTGGAAAACAGGTTGCGTGTACTAGTGACAGAAATATGTTGCACCCAGTGTTGTTGCTGGTCCAATAATAATACAATAACAGACTGCTTGTCACGAAAAACAGTATCATGCATCTTTGATCACAACTGGGCTGTGTGAGTATTTAGACAGACACTGACAGGAGTTTTAACACCAAATGGAGAAGATCGGGGGAAGTTCTTAATGCTGCCAGAGGAAATATAGTACGGCTCTCTGGTGAACATTGTACATTATAAGGTCAACTATGTCGTTTAGTGAGCTGTATGAGCAACTATTTTATCAGTCTTAACCCATAGGATTTTTTCTGTTTAGCAGCCCAATATTACTGCAGGACGTCACAGAAAAAGCACAGAGATACCAAATCATTGGCATTTCAGTAGAGATTTTCTGTACATGAATACGAATTAACAGCTTGCTAACATGCTGTTTTTCACTAGCTCGGACCACGCTTAAGAGATCTGAATTTAAAAGTTTATTGAAGGAATGGAATGAGGGATGAAAGGTCTGGAGGCTAGGGAGAAGACTCAGTGTGGGGGTGCAGTCTTCAGGAATTCGTCTTTCCCGGGCCTGCTCAGGACCCCTCCAGACAGAACCTGAAAGAGAGAGATGTTAGGAGGCTAGGATTTAGTGGATGTAGGGATGAGGTCATGAGGGAGGGGGAGGGATGGATATAGAGGGGATGGAGGGATGAGAGAAGGGATGAAGGGATGGAGGATGAAATGGAATGAAGGGTTGGGGGATGAAGGGATGAGAGGATGAAGGGATGAGGGAAGATAATGTGAGGATGAAGGGATGAGGGAAGGGGATGTGAGGATAAAGGGATGAGGGAAGGGCATGTGAGGATGAAGGGATGAGGGAAGGGCATGTGAGAATAAAGGGATGAGGGAAGGGGATGTGAGGATGAAGGGATGAGGGAAGGGGATCTGAGGATAAAGGGATGAGGGAAGGGGATGAAGGAATGGGGGAAGGGATGTAGGGAGGGGATGGATGGATATAGGGAGGGGATGGAGGGATGTGAGTATGATGGGATAAGTGAGGAAATGAAGGGATGTAGGGAGGGGATGAAGGGATGTGAGGATAAAGGGATGAGAGGAAGGGATGGAGGGATGTGAGGATGAAGGGATGAGGGAAGGATGGAGGGATGAGGGAAGGATGGAGGGATGAGGGAAGGGATGGGAGGATGAAGGGAGGGGATGGGAGGATGGGGATGAAGGGAAGAGGGTGAAGATGCAAGGGTGAGGATGTGAGGATTTCAATTTTATTTATATAGCGCCGATTCACAACAGGTTAAAGTTTTAGCTAGTTTTCTATTTAAGGAATCCCAGCAGATTGCACCGAGTCATTGACTGGCAGTTGCGCCCCGTTGATGCAGGCTCCAACCACAGCAATCCCTCAGCAATCCCTCATACTGAGCAAGCTTGTAGCGACAGTGGAGAGGAAACACTCCCCTTTAACAGGAAGAAACCTCCAACAGAACCTGGCTCAGTACGAGCGGCCATCTGCCATCACCGTCTGGGGGTTCGAGAAGACAGAGCAGAGACACAGAAAGAACGAAAGAACTGATGCTATATTAAAGTAAAAAGGATGAGGCCAATTAGAGGGTCGGGAAGGGAGGGATGCAAAAATGATCGAGACAAACGTGGAGCGCTATGCGGGCTTAGTTTATATAGACTGCAGAGGAATTAGATATGCAATCCAGGTGTTAGACGCCAGGTGAATCGAGTTTGGGTAGATTGCTGAGTGGGAAGTGGATTTTGGGGCGTGGTCCTGCTCCTGAACTTAAGTTAACACATTAACTCCATTTAATGTTAATGTGAATGTGCTATCAGCACTTTTAAAGGGGTGATAACATGCTTCTCCAGCTCCTATTAGGACTGTAAAGCAAAATGAATCAATTTGCAGATACATTATTCATAAAACTCTTCCTCTGAATTTGTATAGACACTTGTTGATGTGAGAAACATCACCGACAAGTTGTTCATTTTATAGATGAACACCTTTTAGATGCTTGTGATTTCTCACTGAACCTCTGCTTAGTGGAGCATGAATGTGAGTTGGAGACCAAGTGTTTGCAAACCTGCAAAGGAATTTCCTTCTTTTTTTTCCACGCGCACAGTTTTTTCTGGTCTGTATTTCCTATTTGAATGACGATCAGAGCCGCTTGGCAATAGACTGATGTAATGGCAACGGATTGATAATGTCTGTGTTCTGGTTCGATTTCATGGTGCAGTTGAACAAGCTGTTACAGTATTGAGTTTTAAGCCAGACCTGAATCAGATCAAATCTGATCACATTCCTTCTGTTTTATTGCTTTATTTGTACCCAGAATGAAAACACCTGGCAATTTCACGATTGTTTCTTTTTCCCCTCCCTTGCTTGGTATGTTTCCAGCTGTCTTCTTGTACTTCCTGTCACTTTATTTCACACATATGTTAAATGAAGAGGAATCTTTCTCGATCTAGAGGTCATTATCCATTGCCCCTGATCTTCTTCATCATCAGCATCTGGAATAATGAGATGTGTTTGGAGCCTCAGCTAAGCTTGACCAATTTTTCCCTCTAAGAAAACACAGTGAACTGATTATGGTCTGTTAACTATTTACCAGAAAAACTAGAAGGAGGCGGAGCTACTAAGATCAGGGCCATTTTCAAACAAAACGTTTAATAAAAATGAAGAGCCCTTCCCAGAGCTCTCTTTGTTTTTCATTGATTCTTAAATCGCCATAGTTTGGTGCATGATGTTTTGCTTTTTGAAATTTCTCATCCTACGTTATGTTGTCTGAGAGGGTTGCTTCAAGGGATTACTTGATTACGCAGGTGTTGCTAAATAAATGTATCCAGAACAAATGTGGATAATCATTAAATTCTTTGGGGGGCATAAACAAAATGCATAATAACATAATAAACAAAAAGTCCGTACATATTGGAATTCTTGTGCAGAATGCTACTCAAAGTCAGAAGAAAAACACACTCATGGATTGAAAAACAGCATTTTGTATTTAGTCAGGTTATTTATGTCTGAAATTAAACTGCATAAAACGTGTACTGCTTCTGAGCAATTGTGTTTTAAAGAAATGGATGAACACAGGGAGACGGGCTGGTGGCAAACTCAGTAGGCTCTGACTAAGAAGTATTTACAGTGGAGAGCTTGGTTACTGGAATGCCAGACAGGTGAGTTAATGAGCAGATAAGAGATAGCTGGGGAATGTGGGGAGCTGGGACACTGAGAGAAGGTAACTAATTATCACAGAGAACACCGAGCTATTCGAACTAAACACAAAGAATCTACAAACCAGGACAGGACCCAAATCCTCAGAGAACAGAAACACAAAACTAAGTAGAAAACTCAACACATAGGAATGAACCCATATGGTAAGACCCAGATGATAATAATAAATAACCCAGTAATGAAAAGAATATGGAAAGCAAAGAGTGACAAATCCCAAAATAAAGAAAAACACAAAATCCAAAGGTCATGAAAGATACTGCTAAAGCTCAGCCTATAGTGTTAGACATGTTATTCATGACATTCTTTTTGCTCAATAAGGACAATATAATATACAAAGTAATACAATGTCTTACATTTAAGTTTGATATTTCATGTTTGTTAAAAACAAATAAATAAGAGGAGCATAGAATATGCTCCGCATAAAATATGCTCCTCTTACCGATAAGTGAAAACCACTTATTTCAGTATTCTAAGTTTTGGAGAAAACAAACTTTCGTGAACATTTCCTAACAGTAAACCACATATGACAACATTAGCTGTGAGTGCACAGATGATTGCAAACGCTGCGGAGGTTTACTGTAATACCACCACCAAAACAAAAGCAAAACAAATATTAATCAAGCAAGGGTAATTACCTGTCAAGCAGAAACATTGCCAACTCGGAATCGGTTTTAAACGCTTTCACGTCCCGTAGGCTACGCCAATATTTACCCTCGTTTTATCTTGGGCTCGGTCAACTTCTTTCTTCTTAGCTTTTTTGTCCTCCTCGGTCATCTTTTTTTTTGTTATCTTAGCCGTATATGCTGTTGTTGGCAGCGACGGTACGGGCAGTTTCTCTTTAGGTGGCTGTTGCTCGGCCATAGCTAACTCCTAGCTTCTTGCCACTAGTCAAAGAGCTGTTCTGACCTTGGTTCTGACAGAGCGCAGCCGGTTGCGTAGCGGAGCGAAGGCCGGGTCGCGGTGTGTGTGTGAGGAGTGATAGACAGATGTCAGACACTCCTTCAGACGCTGCTCTGGCTCTGATTAGGCGTTTTCTACCGGGCGCGGTGGATTCTTGCAAATCTCTGTAGGGGCTGTAGGCGTGACCAATTGAGCTGCTTTTTTTAACAGATTACAAATCTCATTTCCTACTTTCAGGACATTTTTAGGAAATATCACAAAAAGTTTCTTTTATTCAAGTTACCCCCTGCAGCTTTAACTCTGAGATTTTTAAAAGGCTGCCAACATGTCCAAGTCCAGAACATGACATACCGAGGTTGAAAGCTCGGATAAACAAAAGAGGAACTTTGCTTTAATCTGTTCCGCCTTCCTGTTATTTGATGAAAGTGTGGTTTTCTTGCAGCTGTTGACATGTCTCAACATGTTGACAATTTTTTTTGTCCTTTTAAATAACTTCTTACATCTCCCTAATTCCGCTGAGCTTAATTTTAAACACCTAACATATTCTGAAAATAACTCAGAGTCTTTTTCACTCATCAAAAGTGTCCACATTAAAATGTGTTGTTGTAGCAGTGCTTATTATGGTGTGCTGATCGGAAAAGGAGCACTTCTGAGTTTCACACCGCCAGTTTAATAGTTGGAATTGAGTAAGATAAACAGCATGACAAGTTACAGAAGACATTAACAGTGAACTGTATGGAAAAACTAGATGAACCTAAAAGAAAACACACCAAAAACAACTGATATCAAAGCTCTCTAAGAGTTTGTTTCACAAACCCATCCATCCATTTTCCATACCCGTCCATCCTATGTAGGGTTGTGGGGCGGCTGGTGCCTATCTCCAGCAGTCAAGGGGCGAGAGGCAGGGTACACCCTGGACAGGTCGCCAGTCCATCGCAGGGCAACACAGAGACACAGAGGACAAACAACCATGTACGCACACACTCATACCTAAGGGCAATTTAGAGCAACCAATTCACCTAACAGTCATGTTTTTGGACTGTGGGAGGAAGCCGGAGTACCCGGAGAGAACCCACGCATGCACAGGGAGAACATGCAAACTCCATGCAGAAAGACCCCAGGCTGGGATTTGAACCCAGGACCTTCTTGCTGCAAGGCAACAGTGCTACCAACTGCGCCACTGTGCAGCCCTTGTTTCACAAACCCTACAATAAAAATTGATGGAACAGTTTCTCTGAAAAAAACTCTCTTCTTGTCTTTCGGCTTTTGCGTTCAGGCGTCGCCACAGCAAATCATCTGTGTCCATTTAGTTCTATCCTCTGCATCCTTTGCCCTCACACCAACTAACTTCAAGTCCTCTTGAAATTCTGAAAAGGAACTGAAGTGCTTTTTCTGTCAGCGATGATGAGCAGATGGGAGATGGTTTCTTCAGGGAACCCGCTGGGAGTCCCATGCTCTTCCCTCAGCTCGTTCTCCTGACAGTGCCAGGTCTCTGCCACTGCAGGCTGATAAGGTGGCACTCCCATCCTGGGCTTTCCCATCAGCACAGGGCAGAAAGAGAAAGAGAGCCATCTGGGATTTTACCCAGTCGCTGGGCCTCATCTGCCCCTGTCAGCAGGCTGAAAGAGTCAAACTAAATTTGGCGTAAACATCAGAAGGCCAAGTGTATCCCACAATGCTGCTTAAAATATTCCTCTGACTTTATCATAGAGCTTAAAAAGACAGTAATAACTAAATTATTTGTTTACAAAAAACATCAGGTAATTAGCATCACACCCCATTGATTAATAAATTAAAAAATCACTTCAGCCATCTCCACATCAAGTTTCAACTAAATGAGATGGTTTCCTGGAATAACTCCAACATCTCCATCCTCACCTGCTGTCAGCAAACGTTGGAATCTTTCACTTCAGAGAAGTCAAGGAGAGAAATCCCAATCGCAGACTGATTCTCCATCTTTGTTTCTGATATCTCTCAGACATACGCTGGAGTTTAGACTCTGGTATCTGCTGCCTGCTGGGATGCTTTTATGATGTGCTGGCACCCTCTGCTGCCAGATAAGGAGAATGCCTTTGTTCTTCTGTTTTTTGGAGCAATCTCATTAAACAAGTTCTGCTTTCCTCCTGCAGCTGTTCTGTAACCATATGATGCACAGATTGTGATGCCTTGAGTGCCCCTCTTTCTGTTTTACACACTGTCTCACAGCAGAGTTAATGTGATTTATAGGTCCACAGTGCAAAAGCAGTCAGTGGTGTACAGAAAAGGGTAACTGTTGCTGTATCTGCTGTAAGCAATGCACAGTTTAAGGACAAAGGGTCATTTTTAGGAGCACATGGTTAAGGACATTTATTTTTATTTAACAGCTCGGTTTTAACCCTGTAGCCAATCAGATTTTTCTGTATAACTTATTTCATTTTGGCACATGCTGACAGACAGCCTCACACACAATCTCTGCCTTACTTCCTTATTACAGTCCATCTTAGAGCCAATTTGCTGTGATATACCGAAATGCAGAGAAACCAGCTGACAATAATGAAGCCAAAAGAAGTCGAGCTTATTATGCGGTGCAGCATACCACCCATCCAGGGCTTTTTCCACAACAGTCATTCCTCAGGTAAAAATATGCCAATCTTCATGGATTGACTAGCTGGGATACATCCTTGTTAGTGCAGCAGGGTGAGCCACCATGTATCTTTGTGTGTGTGCGAGTGTGCGCGCGTCTGCGTGCGTGTGTGTGTGCTGCTGAAGATTCTCGTAGTTCAACTGTGTGAATGTCACACTAAGTGCTAACATGATATAATAAGCACATACAAAAAAGTTTTTTGGGGACCTTATTACAACTTTATTATTGATACAAGGCATTATATCAACAGGTAATTTCAAAATCAGATAATATTTTGAGGAACTTATTAAGAAGTATCTATGTTTATAATTTTTCACTTAAACGGTTACAAATTGTATTATTTCACTGAATATGTTGGGATTGTACTGGTGCAATTATAAAACCATGTTCATTTCTTAATTTACACATTCATTCAGTTCGCACAACCTTGGTCTACATGTGTTTTATGGACTTGGAGAAGGCATTCACCCATGTCCCTCAAGGAGTCATCTGGGGGGGGTACTCTGGGAGTATGGGGTACCAGGCTGCTTGGTATAGGCTGTTAGGTCCCTTTACGACCGGTGTCAGAGCTTGGTTCACTCTGCCGGCAGTAAGTCGGGCTCATTTCCTGTGAGAGTTGGACTCCGCCAAGGTTGCCCTTTGTCACTGATTCTGTTCATAACTTTTATGGATAGGATTTCTAGGCGAGCCAAGGTGTTGAGGAGATCCCTGTTGGTGGCCTTAGGATCAGGTCCCTGCTTTTTGCAGATGATGTGGTGCTGTTGGCTTCATCAGAACGTGATCTTCAGCTTTCGCTGGAGCAGTTCACAGCAGAGTGTGAAGAGCCTGGGATGAGAATCAGCAACTCCAAATCCAAGACCATGGTCTTCAGCCGGAAAACGGTAGAGTGCCTTCTCCAGGTCAGGAGAGAAGTCCTGCCCTAAGTGCAGAAGTTTAGGTATCTGGGGGTCTTGTTCACAAATGAGGGAAAATCGAAAGGGAGATTGATAGGCAGATTGGTGCGCCATCTGCAGTGATGTGGGCACTGTACCGTTCTGTTGTGTTGAAGAGAGAGCTGAGCCGAAAACTGAAGCTCTTGATTTACCGTTCGATCTATGTTCCTACCCTCATCTATGGTCACGAGCTCTGGGTAGTGACCGAAAGAACGAGATCACCGATACAAGCAGCTGACATGAGTTTCCTCCCCAGGGTGTCTGGGCTCTCCCTTAGAGGGTTGAGAGAAGCTCAGTCATCCAGGAGGGCCTCAGAGTAGAGTCGCTGCTCCTCCATATCGAGATGAGTCAGTTGAGGTGGCTCGGGCATTGGATTATGACTGTGTAGAGGAGCTGGCCCAAGTGGCTGGGGAGAGAGAGGTCTGGGTTTCTCTGGTTAAGCTGCTACCCCTGCGACCCAACCTAGGATAAGCGGAAGAAAATGGATGGATACTTTTTTAAAATGTTTTGTGGCTACAGTGGCCTTTATTTGACAGTGATAATACATAGAAGGGGGAGAAGACATGTGGCAAAGGTCCACCAGGATGGGACGACCACATCAACGACTGATGCACTGATACACGTGGCGCCTGCTCTAACAGTTGCGCTATGCGACGCCCATGGATGGATACTTGCATTGGTCCTTGAGCTTTTCATTATCTGTAAGGCCTAAATATCAGAAAGCAACAGAGATAAAAGCTTATAAAAATTATAAATAATATACCACTGTGTATCATGAACCTGTGGAATATACAAGTATGACTTTCTCTATTGAATTACCAAAAAGACATAACATTTTCAACAATATCCTAATTTAGTAAGAGGCGCCTGTGCATGCACTTGATGTTTGAATCCTCAAAATGCAGCTTCACTCTGTACTGAGTTAAAGATAGACAAGAATATCACACATAACCCTCACACTTGAAAGGGTTAGGAACTGCAATGATTAAATTTGAAATACGGACTCGTCTTTGCACAGAATTTGAGGTTTCCAGAGGTCAACAGGGTAGTTCCAGGAGGATCTTCCTTTATTCCTTTTTACTGTGCTTTAGATCAATTCAGCAGCGCTTCCCCCTAGGCTGCCGTTAACCTTTATTCAAGAGTCTTTGAGTTGACCTGCATTAAGAGCTGCAGCGGAAATGGTTCTTTGATGCCTTTATTTTGCTTCTGGTCCTTCTCAACTCGCCTCCAGCTGTACAATATCTTTAAACAAAAGGTGGCCTTAGTCGGCAGTCATGCACAACAGATCTCTAACTTTCTCTCTCTTAACATCCTCATTTCCACTCATCCTTGGATGCATCTTGCCCATCAATGCTACACATGTAGTTCATAGGTTGTAATCATTTCTTGTGCCTCTCAGAGAGCAGGGAACCAACTTCTAGTCATCCGCATTTATGGCTCTTGCAACATAGTGTACTTCAAAGTTTTTGACTGAACTACAAATATCTGTCTGGATCATAGTAAAGCTGCTGTTACGCTGTTTCTGATCTTGCCATGTATGGTGGTGAATCTAAAAAAAGTGTGTTACGTGGGTTGAAATGTGAAGAAAGGAATGTGTGAAACATCAAGTTGTGTCATATCTATAGTGTTTTGTTTATTGATGTGCTCAAGTTCTGTGTATCTGGGTATTCAGTTTTCTGCTTCATCAGCTGCATTTTTGCTTTCTCGTTTGCTTTTTTTCTATACTTGATGATTGCTTGATCATCTGAAATGGTAAATCGCCCGCATTTGTACTGCGTTTTTCAAGTCAGTTGACTCATATTTACACTACTTTCAGCTATTCTCCCATTCACGCATACATTCACACACTAATGGTGGTAAGATACATTGTAGCCACAGCTACCCTGGGGCATAGTGACAGAACCAAGGCTGCCATACTCTGACACCACCAGTAGGCAATACAGGTGAAGTGTCTTGCCCAAAGACACAATGGCCGAGATGCAGGGAGCAGGATTTCAAACCGGTAACCCACCGGACAAACTCCTTCCTCCTGAGCCACTGTTGCCCCATCTGAGGATAACATATCAGTACTGTATACACAGTCAATGAGTCCTCCTAACTGGTCAAATAATTATACCATGAACCTATAAGAAACTACGTCATACTGCCTTTTAGTTGGAACCACTTAATAGAGCTGAAGAGAGTAATTCTTCATCAGCACAGAGTGGGCATCTGCATAGCATAAAATGTGATTAAAAACTTTAAATTATTAGGTATTGCTGTGACATTGTAGCAGCTCTTACCTTAGTTTGGTAGCAGTGGCGCATATTTGTAGTACAGATGGTGCGTTAGAGTTGTGATGGTTGATTTTATTGTATATGCTGGAAACCCATATGAGTTGGAAGGCAATGGTGGAGCATTATTTACCTAAGGTAGGATGTCTTTTTGAAGCACAGGGCAGACACACATGTGTGCAGTGTGACAAAGTTAATATGGACTGATAAATCATTGAAGATGTTCATTGATGGTTGGTTCATCTGGTGGAAAGGAACCTGATAAATTGAACAGGATGTCCTGGAGTTTTTTGGAGAATCCATTAGCATTACATTAAATCTTATGTTGTGAAGCATGATCTATATTTTCAGTATCTGAACTGTTTTTTAAATGGTGACGGAAAAATCTGAGGGCGATCCTTCGTTTTGACAGATTGCAATTCACACCCCTAACCACTTGGTCCAGACGCAAAATGATCAACAACAAAAACAAATTGTAGTGCGACCTCTGGTACTGAGATAAATGTAACCTTTAGAGGTGATTTTCCAGGAAATTACAAGGATTATTTTGCTCTTTCTGAGACTGGCCGGCTGAATTCCTGGCGAGCTCTCATTAAACATCCAGCCATCCTGAACAATTGACTTACAAGCTCCCTGCACACAACTAGCCCTGTCCTTAGTTCCTTAGGTCTGTGAGCAATTAGTCTGTGTTTATCTCCGTTTCCTGCTTTCATTTGATCCATGCTTGGAGAGACACGGGGACAGCTGGGGTTTGTAGGTTGCTTCCTTTTGTGAACAGACAAAAGGTCGAATGCGTGCAAAGGCATATAGAAGAGAAGGAGGTGAGCTGAAACATTGTCCACAGGCTCGCACATCTGAAAGTCATTGGAACAGGAAAATATCCCCTCCTCTTCTCTGTTTCTGCCTGGACCTCAGTTCCCCTGCTAAAACTATGGCCTGCTGATTTGTATTTGGAAATTAGCTCCAAATGAAAGTCTGGTTTAGAACTCAGACAATATGGTTGGGCTTGTTTTTTTTATTATTTTTAGTGTATATTTTGTATATTAGTATATATTTTTTGTCATTACTGACATGTGGACAGATAATGTTGAAATACAATGAGTACAGTCAAGGTAGATAGCACCTACATAGCTTGGAGGTCAAAGATCAGGGAAGTAGCACTTGTCTCATTCTTTGATGTCCATGCGGCAGGGGTACTTGCTCAAGAAATTAATGTAGTCCCAGCAATGTCTGTGCTACAGTCTGCATTCAGGTTCCCAATGGTTACCAATAGCTTTGTTTGGCTATAGGTAGTGGTAATCTCCGCTGGTTCTAGTAGTGCTATATGTTTTAACATGGATCTGCACTGCAGCATCAGGGTATAGGTTCTGCAGCAGACTGACCACTTTTTGTTTTGGACTGAAGGATGTTAGCTTTCAACCAGGTGTCCATTTAGTTGGATCTAGAGACATTAGTGTGCATGTATTTGCAGCCATAAATCATCCATCCTGTTATCCAAAGGGTGAATGAAAAAGCAGTTTTATACTGGTCAACTCTGAGCTCTGATCAGCTTACAGCTCTGCTGCCCAGCCTTCATAAAAAAAACACTGAAAAATATCCCACATAGAACTAAAACAAGCTTACTCTTCCTGGAAGGATAGAGGTCGATGGAGATGTCCGTTCTAGAGCCATTCTAGAAAACAAGAACTGAAGATTTTGAAGTGAAGACATCCAACCCCTAACCTTATATTCATTCAGTTGCAATCAGAAGTTTTAACTTTCATTTTTAAATTTAAACTTTGAGTGAATCAACCATAAGAACCAAACTCAGGTGATGAACAAATGTTTTCTACACATCTTGGCAAATATTTGATTTTAAGATATCTCCTGCTCTTGGTATTATCAGCTTATGACAAACACACTTTCTTTGTATACCTAATGTGTCAAAAATTACCATATAATAATAATATATATAATTACCATAACACAATTTTACGTATTTTTTCACCGATTAGGGGACCTCCAAAGAGCCTTTACCTGAATAGGTGACAGACAGTAGATGGATCCACTGAAGGATGATGCATCTTATAGGTGTTGTGTCAAAATTTCTGCTGAAAATGTAACAAATTTTGAAGAAGACCCATTTTAATTTTGTTTTTTTGATATGGCCCCTCACCAGAAGAAAATTCCTCCCAGATAATTCAGTATAAAAGTAAGGCTGTCCAGTTAAAATATCTTTCCATATAAATTAAATCCAGTACGTGATTGTACTGGATTGTACCATCATATTTAAGTTTCTTGTTTTCTGAAACATTTAAGGTGAAATTTAGAGATTTTAGGTGGTAAAGATTAGCGTGATGGCAAAGCGGTCTTCTAAACTCAGAGCTCATCAGCAAAGAAATTGTCAAAATACAAGTAGAAACATGAAAGAAGCTGATCAACAATTATGACAACGCATGACTACTGTAACTACGACTTTTCCACTGAATATTGTGAAGGGTACAATTTATTTTTAATATGCTATTTTATGTTGGTTTGTAAATAAAAATAGACAAATATTTGGTTTAAAATTACTAATCTTGTATATAAATATCATCTTTTGCAAGATGCCTCTTTTATTTTCTATCAAAAATATTTTTGTTAACATTTTTATCATGAAAGATATAAATTGAAAATTCTCATCTCCTGCCAGTGAATAGTTACCCTAAAAGACAGAATTCAAGTTATGACAGCACCTCAAGGATGTAAATAAAAGTTGCCAAGACAGATGGGAGCAAAAAGTACTGTATGTGTGCCCTTGTGTAGTGCTATGATTTCCTGTATTAACGGGCAGTGAAGCTCTGGATAACTGGATTTCCTGGCTGAGGCCAAGATGGGACCCAGGTCTGCATTATCTGACAATCGGAGGCTGAGCTACAAGTCTAATATTTGTGTGGAGAGCAGGAAATGACCTTTGTGTTGCTGGACTATACAGCCTGGGGAGGGAAAGAAAGGAAACATGCACTGTGTTGTGTCGTGTCAGGCCTTTGGCTGCTGCTGCTTCTAGCAGAATGCAACCAAAAAGAACAAAGAGTGCAGTGGAGAAACATTTATGGCAGCTCCTTCCTTCCATTATCAGTTTTCCTCTTAAAAGGAAAGCATTGGTTTACAATTTTGAAAGTAAGCTCTTCCATACTTTACTTAGAGTACCATCTTACTATTGGGTATCTGCCTTGTATTTCAGTGACATAGGAGAATGCACTGCCTTAGGTTAATTACTCTCTTGCATTGTACCCTACGCATCCTAATGTCGCATATCAGATTGATCCCCTGCCTAGCCAGGCAGCCAGGGAGTTTTGGACATATTGAAACATTCTGTGGCATAAACGTTCAGTTTAAACCTTCTGATATTGTATAAAATGAACATAGACACCCCTTTCATAGAACCCATTCAAAGGCTTTTCAGTAGTGATCCAGAAATATCATTGCCTAATTCCCTGCTATGCTATGTCAACACTCTGTCTGCACTGATGAAGATATAATCACTGCCCTACCCTGAACGCTTACGATCCCTCAAACTGATTGAAGTTGGACCTACATCCTACATTTGGATCATTTGAGCAAATAATTATTTGAGCACTTGGGGGCACACACTGAACTTTCATCCCCAGATGGTCAGCCATTAATAGATGAAGAAAACATAGCTTAACTGAAATGCCAATGTCAGGGCAAAAGTAATGGTAATGAACTGGACTTATATAGTCCTTTTCTAGTCATACTGACCACTCAAAGCGCTTTACACTGTAGCCACATTCACCCATTCACACTCACAAACATGCACACATTCATACACCGGTACTAACCTTGGTAGGCAACTTGGAGTTAAGTGCCTTGCCCAGGGCCACATGGACGTGTGACAGAAGGAAGCTGGAATTGAACCTACGACCCTCCGATTGCAAGACAACTATTCTAGTCGCCAATATGCCTCAGCACTTATTGTTTTGGCAATGCCAGTGCTATTGATGAATATAAAGGCATGCTGACCAATCAGAGGGTTGCGCTCTCTGTAACCTTCGACGGAAATAATGCACTAACACAGCAGGACTCTTACGTCCCAGTCCATACGCACTATGCAAAACTGGGCCTTAACATAAGTGACACACATGCTACAAAGTAGTGAGAGAACATTAATGTTTCACAAAATGTGTTTAATTTATTTACATTAAAGCCTAGTTAATACTTTTCCATCAGCGGAGGTGTGGAGACGAGCAGCGTCAACATCCGTCGATGCAAGCGCTCTGCAACAGGCCCACAAAGGGTGACGGAGCCTAATTTGTTTAAACGTCTGTCGAAAGCTACGGAGAGTGGACGCCTCTGATTGGTTAGCTCACCTTTATATTCACCAACAGCACTGGCATTGCCAAAAAAACAAGTACTGAAGATATCCAGCAACAGACATGGAGCAGATCGAACAACATCTTGCAGAAGTCCAATAATATCAACATTTATACAACCCTTCACTGAAGGAGTACAAAGATGCGAATCAGGCTTTCAATTTGTGGAAGGAAATTAAATACATGAAAAATACATGAATTCTCCAGATACCAAATTTTTGTTCATTGCCTGACTTTAGCTTTCCACAAAATACTCTGGCTAGAAAATAGATCTAGCAACATTGAATAGTTCATTTATGACAATAGGTTTGAATAGCAATGCTGTCTACATTCAATATGTTGTTTTTAGATTGTTCTAGGCCAGGGCTGGACGATATAGATCAAAAGTTATATCTTAAAATTTTTCAGCTGAAATCTGATTTTTGATATATATCTAGATAGTTTTCTTCCCAAAAATTACTGACAAAAAAAACGACAATTAAGTATCTAAGCTACATGTCTCGAATGTCACAAGTGGATGCAAATATTTTAATAAAAATAATGTTATTAGTTGTATAACAACATAAGATATAACATCTAAAATATGAGTGTGTGTAAAATGATATAAGCAACATAAAATATAAAAATGAGTTGTGGAGGATGGTGAGAAAAAACAGATCTTTGGAGGCTGGACTTGCATAAAAATAAAAACCCTCATCTTCATCTGGCTGTTTCCCTGGCTCAGTTTCCCCCGTGCATTACCTTGCCTTTTCATGTGCATCGTTTCTTTTAGCGATGTGCGCCCCCTCTTTGTTCTTTACATTCTCTTTTGATTTTTTGTGACAGGGAAGCAACAGTTCAATTGCTGACTGATTGGGTGGCTGAGCCAATTACATTTCAATAGCAACTGCTGAAATCGGAGTCCTGCAACTTGTGAAAAATGTATAATTGAAATTTTGTGGGTGCTGGCGGTAGTTTCTTTAATTAGGGTGGGTCGTGGATGAGAAAATTATTATTTTAATGAATATCTCAAACTATCAGGTGCCGTGGTGACACTATATTTGGAGCTTGGGCGGCCGTCCTTTCAAAGCAGAAGTGAGCTGCTGACATCTGGTAGCAGCTAGCAAACAATATCAAAATATCTGATACAGAAACATTGTGAAATATCTCCAAACCTTCCAGAATCGAACACAGCAGAGAGCTACTAATCTGCTGCAGGTGCAGGCAGCATCAATGGTACAACGATCTACTTTAAAGGGGCTATATGCAATTTTCTGAAATTTAAACTCGCGACTGACCCCATGTGGCCAAAAACGTAACTGCTCTTCCTTTCTGCTCGCTCTCGCAGCACGCTCTCGCAGCACGCGGTCGTGCGCCGGTTGCTCTCAATCTTCGATCTTTTTCAGGCACTTGTCAGGGGTTCAACTTTCTTAGTCTTATGTGGAGTTACTGTTGGTGTCAAAGTTGTCCTTGGTCTCTTCTGTGTATTCGCACAATCCATTGAACTGCTTGCAAGTGCTGACTACCGGTAGTGGCAGAATGATCTGAAACATTTAACATGAATGCGCTTGACGTCACATCCACAGACAGCGCGGGAAAATCGGACCCGACAGAAAAAAGAAAAAATTGGATACAGGCTTATAGGTGCACCCACTGTGAGCTGACAAGGTGTCAGTATGCTCATCAGGAGATGTTTGAGTCATAAATGGTCAAATAAAAAAGCTATTGTTATGTTTATTTTCGGGAAAAAGTTGCATATAGCCTCTTTAAAGGAAGATGCTTCACTCACGTACAGAAACAGATACACAGCAGGATCATGACGGCCTGCAGAATAAAGTTTTCATATTCTTTATACTGTTCTTTGTGTAATTATTATAAATGGTAGTAAAGATTCATAGTGCTGGACTTCTTTAACATGTGTTTTCGACATTCTCTACAGACCTCATTAATCTGTTTCACATTCAACACTTGGAATCCGAACAATCTTTAAATAATTGAGCTGTGGTTTATGAACCAGCGGCTCTTCTTCACTACTTTCCCTCATGCCTTCCTCTGTCGCTGCCTTCCAGACTGAATGTAGCAGTGGGGTTGGCAGTTAGTGTGAAATGCGTTCAGCAAGGAAGGGAGGCGGAGCAAAGCGAAGTAACGCAAGAGATAGTTGGGGAGGCAAGAAGACATGCTGGTAAATTTATATCAATATAAACGATATTGGGTCATCTTGTGACTTATATGAAAATATGATGATATTTTTTTAAAACTTGAGATATCGTCCAGCCCGATTCTAGGCACTGATATCACATTGATCTGGTTCCTGACAACCAGTTCAGTTCACATGCACATTCAGAAAGTAAACGTAGACCATCCGTTGCAGAAAGTGGAGGGTTTTCATGTTTCTCCTTTCCTGCCAGCATGCTAAGTGCTTGGGAGTTTTTTACTGGCATTGTGCATAAACTGCTGTAATCAGAAGAAGGAAAGCTATTGAACTGACATATAAACATAAGACAATTGTCATTCATGCAGAAACCCTTGATAGAACATCCACAAGCAACACTGTCATTTTACAGATAAAGGCATGTCCACTCTGAGCAATCCCACTTGGGTCTGTCTTTAGCCTCAAGAGCAGTGCTTTCTCCACTCGTGGAGCTTCTGTGCAGTCAGGCAGCTTCAAGGCCTTTGTGGGCGTCTTCTGCTACTACTCTCTTTGATCCTGCAGGAAAGTGGTATTCAGCAAGAGAGAAATCAAAGTGAGAGATCCTGCAGAACTGCAGGTATCTTCAGACACAGTGCTATATCATGTTTCTGTCCAAAATACTGGAGGATGAATTTTTTTTGTCCACCTTTGTTTGTGTTGAAAACAATTCTTCTGAAACCAAAATGATCCTTTTAAAATACCTTTGACATAAATGTAATTTATACTGTTTGATTGAGAGAAGAGGTCCAAATGCAACAAAAAAATTAACTCGTAATACCTGCCTGCTGTTTTTGTAGTCCTTAACAGTATTATCAGTTGGCCACTAACTTAGCCTTTTCAGTTGTGTCCAAGTCTGTGTGTTGTGTATAAATACACTCCAGGCGGTGATTTGATACCCCAAACTACTTGTTTCAGTTTAGTTGGATTTGGTCCCTGTAAGCTCTTGAAACTCTGCTGTCTGGGCAAAGTGATGGCCATCGGGGACATGGCCAGGCGTAGGCATGTGTGTGGGAAGTGAGCAAGGCAGGCAAGCTGTCACTTAGCATTACAGCACCACAGGCTCCCCGTGGGTGATATGAGGAGAGAGGGAAGTGATAAGACAAGAGAGAAAGAAAGCTATGAAGGAGAAAACAGGAGTGAAGCAAAGCAAATACAGCAGCCCACACAACACACACCCTGCCCCTAGCAACACGGAGTCTAGGAAACCTGCTGTTTGTTTTTCTTCTGATTAGACCAACCACAGAGGATAAGCCCACCTGACAAGACCTGACTGCTGGCCTCTGAAAGGAATATCTGAAGAAACCATGCTCAAAGGAAGGGGTTAAAGATATCTGGTTAGAGAAGACAGCATGATTTGTGCTTAATGTTCATTGGCTGGTTTCCAGATTGGTAAATAGGGACATTTTCTATGTTTTTTGAAGCTATATTTCATCAACAAACATTCCAGTTGGAGCTAGATGGTTGAAGGAAATAAAGCCTCATTTAAAAAGAAAGTTTGGAATTAAAAAAAGACTTTGCTAGAAGGTTATAAGCTGTTAATACAGCAGAGTAAAATACTGTCATGGTGTCTTGATTTAGTATAAATCCAGGTTAGTTGGTCCCAGAGGCTAAACCAATGGCTAGTTTAAATGAACTACAATCACAAAAATTTTACAGTGCGTTATCCTAACGCTAATAGCACATGCGCTACTGCTACAGTATTTACATAACTGCTGCTCAAATATTGTAGCCCTAACCCAATAACAGAATACTTATTCTCACGCAACGCTGCAGATGCTTTGTCTGTGCTGATGAAGGTGAACTCAACTCGGAAACTGGATCCTTGAAACAGAAAGTGAAACTGACTGCATGATCTACTGGACAGCTCAGAGCACTGCAATTCCTTATCAGATAAGCAGGTTATCAGATATTAAATAGAAATAAGGAAATGGTGACATCACCCTATCCTCATGGAGCTTACCAATGTGAATTCCAAAACTTTGACCCCAATACACATTAACTTCAAAACGGACCCACAAAGTTCAGAGAAATGACAAGGCCTGATGTTTCTCACAAGTCCCGCATTTCATTAAGGTTAAACCAGTGTAACTTGGTTTTCAGTATGTCAGCAGAGATGGCAGGTTAAAAAAATATATCACAGCTTCTTAACTTTTCAGGATGGTAGTTGCTCTGGAGGGAAATGTTTGTTCTCTGTACATCTTTCACATTGGAAGATCCTCATCACCTATCTACATTTCTTGTTTAAATAAGCATTAGCTTCTTTGTAGATGAACATAAAGTGCAATATGACAGCAATTCATAACAGCATTTGAATAA
Organism: Valencia hispanica; assembly: GCA_963556495.2. Classification (NCBI taxonomy): domain Eukaryota; kingdom Metazoa; phylum Chordata; class Actinopteri; order Cyprinodontiformes; family Valenciidae; genus Valencia; species Valencia hispanica. The sequence continues at coordinate 41,155,313 of OY747715.1, forward strand.
TGGCATTTTTTTTAAATTAGAGTTGTTTTTGGATGTTAGAAATCTGCTTTGCTCCTGGCCCCTTTAGCCATTAGCTTCAGCCTCCAGGACCAATTGTTCTGTATTTCAACTAAATGAAGAAAGGTATCTACTACAGGGATGATATTAAGTAGGCCTACTTCTAATATTTTAACAGAACTTAATTGTAAAAACCTTGAACTTTGCCTTCTGGAGGTTACAGATCTGAAGGTTTCCTAAGCACCTGCTTCTTCACACCTTTGCAATTAAGGTTGTACAGTCTGAATTGTCCAAAGTACGCTTTTCTAGACAGCTTTGACTTTTCAATAGCAATAATGCATTGCTTTACTTTGTGGTAGACTATAAATTTGAACTTAATGCCTAACGACAAATCCTGGTTTTGTCCTCTGATTTGGATAGGAATATCCTCAAAAAAACTTTGCCTTGAAGCAGACCTGTTAAAGGATCAAGTGGTGGAAAGTCAGAAAAAATTACAGGTCAAATGGCGGAAGAACTAATAATTACCTAGGAGGTTTTCCTTTGTACTTTGTTTTGGGCACAATTTTAAATATTTATTTCAACTCATTGACTTGAAAAATAATTTTAAAGTTTTATGTGGTGTGCTTTTATAGAATTTTTAGCTGATATTCTGTCTGTTCACATTACAACAATTACCAAAAAAATGTAATCAAAATGCTGAAGGGGCACAAAAAGACTGGAGCGCTTTGCAGTGACTGTAATTGGTTCTTATATGAGCCCTGGTGTCAGGGATGTGTGTGAAGTATGGACCCAAACGGAGACGCTGAGAAAGTGCATGATGTTTATTAAAGGTGGAGGTGATGGTAATGGTGATTGTGATGATGATGAAGAGGACGACGGCAGGAACGGAGAGACTGGACATCAGGCAGGAACAACACAGCAGGGAAGGCACAGGAGACATCAATAATGATCCAGCCCTGAGTGAAAGGAAGTGATGGGTTTTAAAGGCAGGAGGTGAGTAGGATCTGGTGTGGTTGATTGGACAGGTGCAGACAATGAGGAATAAATAGGGCAGCGTGACACCTGGTCTGATTGGCTGTTTCCCCTGATTCTGCTCATCAGGGTAACTCTGCAAACTGAGATTACCACTACCCTTTGACTACTAAGAGTTTCCATTGTACTCTATATTACACTAAGAGGTAAACATGTATAGCATAGCCTAATTCTTTTTTATTGGCTTTTTTAAGCAGAGGACGTGATTTTCTGCACAGACCAGTCAATCCTCTGCTCTAGAAAAGCATGTTTTGTGTGGGGCCCTCCCTGTTGTTTCACTATGGCAGTACATTCTGTCAGACCTTCTTATGCACTGGCACCGGCTTGGAGCTAAAGTATTGCTAAGCCAATTATGTCTTCATGGATGCTAACACAGTGGCACTACTGAGAGCAATCGCCTTTGCTTATAAGCCTCTGTTATGCTATGATAGAAGGGTTACCTCTGTTTAACTTTGGAGCTGCCAAATTTGGTTAAGTACTGTGGGGTACAGGAGCCCATTTTAGTTGGCAGGCTCCTCAAGCCATTGTGAGATGTGACATAATTATATACACACAAGTGTTTTCTGTTTGGACTTCGGGCCTTCTGTGCTGAGGGGAGTGGCAGAATGTAAATATTGGCTGGGTGGCCCACTCTCTGTGCTGGGCTCTAGCCTTTTTAGTGTGTAAGCATTCACATTTGGTGTTCAAAGGTCTGTTCAGTCCTTTAAGCCTTGCCTTTTAGTCTGTTCACTTTCTCTTGCACCTTTCAAAGGTTTCACTGCTTGCTTTGTGCAGACAATCAGTATTAATATTCAAGGTTTTGAGGTCAGTCTTGACAAAAATGCTTTGATAAATTTTTGGGGTTTGGGGATCACTCATAAATTGTCTTTATGCAAAATGTTCTTCAATTTGCTCCATGTTTTGCTGCTAGATATCTTCAGAACTCTTTTCTTCTTTTTTTGTTGGTGCAGACACATTTACAGTACTCGTTCACTGAGAAACCGAGTGATACTTGTTCATTTTGAAATATGATTCGTCAGTCTGAGTCCCCATTGCCTTCATTAGCCACAAAAACAGATGGCAATAATTGAGCCTGTCCCTTCAACATCACATGGAAAATTAGTATTCATGATCTTGCCTTGCGACCGCCCACAGGATGGCTATATCCTGCTATCAGAAGCTAACCATTAGCCACTCAGCTAGTAGAAGCTAACCATTAGCAACTCCCCAACATGGCGGAACACGACTGGGCTAGTGTTATTTGTGGACATAGCATTTTACCCAAAAAAGAGGAACTGAAGAAGAAACTGTTGGAATTTGTCTTGGAGCACCACCAGCGAAATAAGTTAAGTTAGTTATTTGTTTGAAGGCAGGATGAGAGTAGCATTGTTGTTTGTTAATCAGAGGCAAGTCATTTTGCATATCATCAACAATAATGAGTTAGACTCGTAATCCTGATGTTTCCCCCCACCCACTCCTCCAACAAACTCCAGCCTCCTGAAACAGGAGTTAGAGCATTTTTTCCACAGAGAACGACTCACGAGGCTTTTATTTAAGCTAGAGACCACACAGAATTTATTGAAAAAACGAGTGAATGAGACCTTTAAAAGAAGTGGCGTGCGACCAATCACAGGCTCTCCATAGATTTCATCGGATGTTTAAAAAATTTGGCATGTCGCCATAACCCTCTGTGGGCCTGCCACAGAGTGCTTGTATCGACAGATGATGGTGCTATGTGTCTCCACACCCCCGCTGATGGAGAAGTATAAACTAGGCTTTATTTCCAACGGTTCATCTTTTCATAACTCTATTAATCCATCTAGGTTCTATAAATAAAGTCGGATTACTGCAAAAAGATCTTGTATAAATGTGGACTGAAGTTTTGGTTTTAGTCTTTAAAATGGTGTGAAAAGCCTGGGAAACTGTGGAAATGTGACATGAAATCTTTTTACCAACCCTCTGTTTGGAAAATGGCTATTTACTGAACAACAATATGCAGAATCTTTCCTAAAGGGATATGTTCATCTTTTTGCTTGTTAAAACTTAGTTTGGACTCTTGACAGCTAAACTAACATAAAGTGCAAGAATAAGTACAATATAATGTGGATCAGGTCCATATTGACATCCCAGTGTTGAGTTGCAGGATGGAACCAGAATGCTCCATAACCTTTCCCTTTTTCCTCAAACATAAGTAGAAGAGTGAAGCAGTGCCTAAACTAAACTCAGGAAACCCTAGTTTACTATAACATTTTGTAGGGAAATTTATTCAGCTGTCACAACATATTCTGTGGCAGAGCATCTTTGAGGTCCGACCAGCATCAGGGCTGTTGTCTATGAGAGTCATAACCCAGGCAGCAGAACTTCATAGGACAGAGAAACTGACTGAAACAGATATAGAATTGGGTTGAATGAGGTGAAGCTGAAAGAGCTTACTGATGCATAAAACAGAGTGATAAGAAGCACTGAGGGGACACACTGAGTGGACAAAGGACTTAAAGAGGAAAATGATTAAAAGGACAGCCAAAGAGGCAGAAGAAGAAAAAGACAGAGAGAAAAGAAACTTTGAACAAGAGGGGAGGGAGAGGGGAGAGGTTGCTTGAGTCTTAAGAGTTTGCCTCTCTGAAGGGAAACATCTCTGTGCTGCTTCTCTGCTGGCATCTGCCAACACCGCTGAACACAGCTGAAGCCCATCTGAGGAGCTCTGCTGTCAGCCTTCCAACCCTGCCACATACGCGCACACACACCACCCAACGGCACACTACCCTGCACCACAAAGTCGAGGGAGTGAAACAAACAGTACAGTAGCAGGCTCAGAGGCTTGAAGTCAGAGACGGAGCGAGAAGGAACCCACACAAAGACCTGCCGGATAAAGAAGCTGAAACATTTCAGTGGCATAGCACAGATCATTAACCATCCGTGTTTGGAGGAGACTTAGACATTCTTTGCTTACCGGAGCTTTCACAAACCGACAGCAGAAGGATGATCAAGTCTAGTTGGTTTTATGTCAAGTTCAAATACAATGAGAAGGTAAGTTCTGTGCTTTTTTTCTGTACTCTATAACCTGCTGTGGTGAATACCTAAGAAGATGACCAATAAAAAGGTTGTAGGATTTACTTGTTTGTCGGTCTCTAAACAACAGAAGTTAAAAGTTTTGTTTTCTCAGCGTTTCTGCCAGTAGACAATATTCACTCCTTGCTGTTCAACCTGCTCCGTCTACAAGTATTGATTTACTTAGAGATAAAGCAAATAAACACAAAGCCTACAGTTTTATTAGTGTAATATTTTGTCCACGTTGACCCCACCCCCAGTTTAGTTGTATGAGAGGCCATGACATGTTGTGATGTAGTACTGTGATAAAGTTTGAATGCACAAAATGATGTCATTGTCTGGACATTAGATCCTGTATCATGTACAGTGACCACCTCTCTCTCTATTATAATAAAATAATTGCTAATGAAATAAGATGCAGTTTCTGTTACCATCCGTTTGTTAAACTGTGTTTTCAGCAGCATGACATCAGCTAAATCAGCCACTAGAAGCCAATCTAGTCTGTATTCCTGTTCTGCTCATTTTGTCTCTCATTTGTGTTTGACGCGAACTGATCAAGTTCTGCACTTAGCATCAGGTGTCTGCCACCGTTGGCTTGACAAAGCTATCTCATTACATCAAGCATGGCCAGACAGCACCCTGCTAAGTGTGAGGGCTACAGTCCCTCCTCCAGCTAGTTGAATCATGCATCATAAAACCCCTATGATATGTCATGTGGCCACATGGGAGCATCTGTTAGTGCCCGAGGTGCTTTCTTTCCATCTGGTCTGCCATTTTGTAGTCATGCAGTTTTGAGGTGCAGAAGTGAGAAGATGGCCGTTCGATTTTACAACTCTGATCTGTTTCAGTGGTCCCTATCCCCTTAAGCTTTTCCACATTTTGTCATGTTACAACCACAAACCTTAGTGCTTTTTATTTTGATCTAATGTGACTAACACGAAGCAATGCATAATTGTGAAAGGGAGGGAATATATATACATGGTGCACATTGATGTTCCGTACCCTGAGTCAAAACCATCTTTTGCTGGAGATACAGCTGTAAGTCTAGAGACTGAGATTACTGCATGTTCTGGATGGAGAGCATCCAGAACGTTTTCTTGCCTCTCTTCATTAAGGGAAGATTTGCATAGTGCATAGTCATAGGTTCTCATGTCAACAGAATCCTGCACCTTAGCTTTGGATCTCTGCAGCTCTTTCATAGTAACCACATGCTTCTTGTCTGCTCTCTTTGGGGTGTTGCATGCTGTTGTGGTAGAGTGGGCACCCTATATACCAGAGGTCTTCAACTCCAGTCCTCAAGTGCCAATACCCTGCAACATTTAGATGCATCCCTGGTCTAACATACCTGAATCAAATGAATGGTCAACGGCCAGGCGTTTGCAAAACTTGCTGACATGCTAAGGATGTGATTCAGCATTTTGATTTAGTTGTGTTGGAGCAGGGATGCGACCAAAAATTCACAGGACAGTGGCACTCGAGGACTTAAGTTGCAGACCCTTGACATATACAGAGGGCATGGTCCCCAAATCAGCTGTCCTGGATTTGATTCCAGACCTTAGCTGCATGTTTCTCTCTCTCTCCCCCCATGCCCCTGGCCATTTCCTATCTGAATATTGTCTACAACCTCCACTGAAAAAAAAGAAAAATGATGCTCTCTTTGTCTGGAATGTACGTCCCTCTCAGAAAAAGGTTGGGCTGGATTATATTCAAAGGTGTTGGAGTAAAGGGGATGTATAGTGTAATTTTAAAATTTTTAGTTGTAAACCAGTTTGAAAACTGCACTTTATATTCCACTTTACAATTATATGCCACTTTCTCATATAATCTCAGTAAACACATGAAGGTTTTAGGTCATTATTTGAATAATTGCTGGAAACCTTTAATATTTTTGCAAGCCACTGTAAGTAATATTGCACATCATGAGTCAGATTTAGAAAACCCAAACAACCCTCCAACCTAGACTTAAAAGTCTTCCATAGAAAAACACATTTGGTTTCAAAAATGTATACTGCATAAATTAAGGGGAGGTTATTTTTGATGATTTTTTTTATTACAGTAACTATGCACAACCTTGTAGTCTTGCATCTTACTGTATATGAAATGTTGGAAATAATTGCCATTTCTTTAGTGTTAGAGTTTGTGAAATAATTAACCAATAAAATGATTATGTGAAAAAGAAAGGTTTCATTTAAACAAGAAACAACAGTGAAGTTTAAGCAACCATGGGTGTTTTCTGGCAGTGTCTGGTGTAAAAGCGAAAGAAAGGTTAGTGTCATACTTGCCGATTATCCCATTACACTCTGCAAAACAGGTGAGAACATTTTCTCGTCACATTCGATTAAAGAAGGAGGAGAATAATGGAGGGAATTGAAATTGAAGAAGGTGAGAAAGGATGGTTGGGAGATCATCTTCTGTTCAATTTTAGGTGTGAAGAAAAAAGAATGGTCATGTTGAGTTGTAACAATATTTGTTGAGTTCTAATTAGCACCTTCTGGATCAATTGCAGAAGTTTGAGAATGTACCGACGGTGCTGTGAAACGTATTCCCCCTATACAGATTTGTATTCTCCCACCTAAAAAGTTTCAGGTAATTAAAGAAATTTTACTATCGGATAAAGATAACCTGAATGAATACAAAAGGCATTTTTTTCAAATTATGATTTCATTTATTAGGGAAAAAGCCAAACCATCTTAGCTCTATGTAAAAAAGGAATTGCCCCCTAAACTTAGGAACTGGTTGTGCCTCCATTGGCATTTGGAGTTTGTGATAACTGGCAATGAGTCTTTAAAATCCCTCTGGAGCTATTTTGACCTGCTCTGCTTTGCAGAATTGACCTGTGGCTCAGTCCTGCTAAGCCCCACCCTCCTTAGCTACTGTTGCCAACTGGACAAGCTGTCGTGCCTAAGTTCAGGTTTACAATGAGAGCAGCCAGTGTCAAAAACAATTCCTTAAGAGGCTCTTGACAACCTTTGTAGGCAACAAGAGCTGTTTTCTTTGAGGAGCCTTACAGAAAGATCGGCATTATGGCATGGAGGGCTGTGTACAAAATTTCCAACTAGAAATTATATGAGGGAAAGAAAAAAAAAACTGAAGTTAGAGGCAGGGATCTTCAGATCACAAAACAAGAGGTAGAAGCCTAATCTAGTGTCAATAATTTTTGATTAGAGAAACATTAGTGAAGACCAGCATTGTTCATGTACAGCCAGGTAATGTGTTAAACTGATTTATCAACATTAACATAACAATAGCCTACAGGTGGCTAGTTTAAGGAAGCTAATTACTGCTAGGCTTTATGTGATTGATTTTAATTTATATGACCAGATTGCTAAGATTATACAAGACCACTGTCTTGACCACTGTCTACAAACGCAGATATTCTTGTTCATAGTTGTCACATTCAGTTGACTTTGTGGTCTGCCATACAGCTTTATCCAATGGAGACATTTGTCCATGTTTTGTTTCAGTTTGGGAGATGGGACAAAATAAACTCCATTGATTATCTCAGGATACCGTATATCGCTTTTGTAAGTTCCCAAGCCACATCGTTTAACCATTTTTGTGTTGCAGGTTCTAATGCTTCTCTATAGAGCGAGACGGTGAGGATGTCCAAGTGTGTTTATTTCTGGGAAACTTGTAGTTGAATGCTATTGGTTTGTTTGGGTTCGGGTGGCAGGACTGAGCAGGACTGAACCGCAGGTCAATTGTTTTAATTCAGCTACATTGGAGAGTTATCTAGCATGAAAGGCCTGTTTACTCATCTTATAGCATTGAACTTACCTTTAGACTTTGACTAGGCCATTTCAGAAACTTCATTTTTCTTTTCTGTTCTTTCTGCTGGTGTTTTCATTCAGCTTAATGCGAAATGATCGCAGTTCATCTCATCTTGTCAGACCTGTTCTATTTAGGTCATTTCTTGATAGTACAGGTCTGGATGGAATCAGACCTGGGTGTTGGTAGTAAAATTTAACCAAAACGTTTCATAACCTATTGAAGGGGGTATTTTGTTCAGCATATCTTTGTCCCGTTAAAATTCTTCAAGATATGTTTATGATCTGAACCTTCTAAATTAGACAAAATAGCAAAAACAGAAAAACATTTGCAAAGGATTAAATACTTTTTGTGAAGTTATGTGGTTTTAGTAATGATCTTTTGGAATTGGCCTTTTTTTATGGAACATAGGCAGAGGAACAGTATGAGCGTGTCAGTGCATGGAGGAAAAACTGTGTCGGAATATCAGGCCCCTATGCAGTGGTCCGCTTTCCTGCTCCCAGCTGTATTGCCTCAGGAACAACCAGCCACTCTGCGATTATGTATGATTGACAGACTTGTTCTCAACAGAATGAGAATAGGAAGTGACCTTAAACAAGCACTGCCATTTTTGACGGAGTGCCTGTCCCCCACCCCATCAGCTCCTCAGCTCTTTCGAGCCATGAGGAGGGGCACAAAGCTTTGTTGCGTCTGGGTCAAGAACATAGGGTCATCCAACTATGGGGTAATGGTAATTGCTACCCCTGTGTGTGGGTGAATGTCCTGAAGTGAGAGTGGGAGGTAGTGGCTGGTTGGAGGCTGGAGGTGGGTTGTATTTCTCTCAGTGGAAAGAGAACACAAGCACTGAGGTACTGCTCTGTTTGTCTGTTCACTGCTCTTTGTCTGCTTAGCCAGTGCCAGAAACCCCAAAGGGCCAACTCCTGGGCCGCAAAGAGCAAACAGCGACCTGTCTCACTCTGGACTAATTCAATTTAACACACACTGACTCTTCTGTGACTGGAGTGGTAAATCCGGTCTCTCCCTTGGCCAGATGGCTGTTTTCTGATATAAAGCTTTCTATTGTAAGCTGCTTGATTGATGGTTTATCTAAAGTACAGTGACAAAAGTAGTACATCTAAAGTTGATTATAGATATGTTTAAAGTGGATAGACGATAAAATAAATATTCTATTACATGCTTTGGCTGTCTAATTGAGTTAAATGGTATTTATAGCAATACCATAATCCCTGATTAAAGCATATAACAACATGAAACTGTTGTATCATGATTACTGTGTGCAAATGTAAAACCGTTTTAGAAAAATCAAATATCCTCAAATGTAACAACTGTTGTATATTCCTTGTATATAAAAAAAATCACCTTCACTCGGGTGGTTCAAGTATCTTCAGATTTATTTTCTTGAGTTTTAACATGTGAAGCACATTTTAAGGTGAAATAACATTTTGCAATATTACACTATTAAATTTTAAATAACGGGTTTAATAGACTAATAAACTACTCTTCCTTTGAAGTTACACTTATGACTGAAATTAGCCGTATTTTATTTCCAATTCATCATCTGTCTAATAGAAGGCTAGTGTGAAGATATCCTGAAATTATGTTTGTTTCTCAGGCTTTTTCATGTTTTAAATATACACAAATTTACAGTGTCATTTTTATATATTTTTTGTCATGCCTAAACTGTTTTTTAAAATCTGTTTTGTGCTTTAAGAAACTCTGACATTTCCAAAAAGCTGCCAGCTGTTCTGTAGTCCAGTCAGCCTTTCTGTTTGCTATTGAAAGTTTTGCTCTCTCACATTTTCTGGCAGTCTGAATGAAGCCTTGAATGCCTTACAACATGCAGTTTCCTTTTAAATCGCTTCATTCATGTCTATTGTTATTTTTGGATATCAGTGCTTGTTCTGATTTCATTGTTAAATATCTCTCTGATGATAAAAATATTAGTCCAGGCTTTGAGTCTTCTTTGCTCAGCAACACTAATGAGGGTTGTCAGCGTAACAGGTAGGGCTTTGATATAATGTGTTCCCAGATCGGCACAAGATCCAATTTTTCATTTCTGATCTGTTGGTCACAGGTCAAATCCGCTCAAGCTGAAAACTGTCTGTAGCTCAGAGGCAGCCATGGGATACTTCAAAAACAGTTGAATAAGAAGCCTCACATAGGTAAAGCTTAGGGCGTGATCAGGTGGAGTTGTGCTTTTTTTCTCCTCATCCGGACAGAACAGTTGTGTATTGACTTTGTGTTTACAGTAGTTACATTCAGGGCTTGGCTTGTTGAACATAGAGGGTGAATATAATGACCATAATGAATGTGAAAGATAGGGAGTGGGTTGAGGACTGTCATTAAGAAGTTTGTTGCAGTGAGTGATGATGCCACAGTATGCAATGATATAAAAGAGATGCCCTGTGCAAATTCCTCTTGGGTGGTATCATCGGTCTCATACATAAACCCTAAGAGTTTAAACCAAAGATATATACATTCCTGTGGGTCTTTTGGTAAAGAAAAACTCCTTAGGTTCTGTGGGAGTCTGTTGGGTGGCTTGCCTCCGTCTGTAGTTTGTAGTTGAGCGCTTTGGAGCCTTTCTAATATGTTGCCATCCCAACTGAAAGAGCCGTTCCCATTTTCTCAAATAATTTATGAGGTAATATGCATGAAAGTTTTATCCTCTTGCCTATTCATTCATGCTTAGAGGATTTTAATGAGAGTTTATTGGAGTCATCTCAGCCAAACCAGTTTAACTTATTTATGCTTTAAAGCTAAAGCACTAAGAAGCTTACGGAACTTTCGACCTCTGCAACACTTGTCGCAAAGCGGCCTGTTTTTCTTTTCTTCCGCTTTTGTCACAGAAAAGCATTCCTGCTACACACACTCATTGAAATTCTAAGAAAGTACCCCACAGCTTGCTGAAGGGATTACTGGTAAATCCTCACAAACTCCAGATGTTTTCCCAGACAGCACAGAGCCAGAAAATACCTCCCATCCCCTGTAAACATCTGTCAGAAAAAAGCCCCCACCACAGAGTAGACAACAGAAGCTTAGAGCGAGTGAAGTAGTCAGATTTTTACTCCGTTAAATCTATTGTGTTCTTAATGAGCTGAGTGGCTTTGAACAGCGCCTTGTGTGCCTGTTTGTGCCTCGCTTCAAAGTGTGAAGTATAGACTGTAAATAAAAAGTTAAATGGGCGAGAAAGCTCAGACCAATTGTTAAAGCGTAGATTCAGTGTGGCTTTTGTTCTTGCCTTGGAACAGTGGATCAGATCTTTATCCTAGCTGATTTGCTAAGGGGGTCTTTGTAGTTTGGTTGTTTGGTCTCCATTTGTTTAGAGAATCTTGAGAAGGCTTATGACTGTGTTCCCCGAGGCATTTTGTGTGGGATGCTGCAGGAGTACTGGGTGTCAGAGATGCTCTCAAGGGCTATCAAGCCTGGGAATTACCAAAAAAGGAGCTGTTTTCACATTCATGGCACAAAGCAAGCTAATTCCCAGTGCGGATTTGTCTCTACCAGGGCTGACCCTTGCCACTGAAGTGTATTGAAATGTGTCAATGGTTGTCTGTAATATGCCTAAGTGAGATTTAGAAGTAAATACTCTGATAGACAGACTTAGATGAATAAAAAGAAGATTTCAAGACATAGAAGCCCATTTTACACAGATCGGCACTAAATCTTGGCGAAATCAAAACCAATTGAAGAGTTTCCCAAAGGGCCTCTTTATAGTGGTGCAGGCAGCTCACCCCCAGTTTTCCATGCTTGGTACCAAATACCCTGAAAGACAAGGTCCTTCCTTGCTTGGGGAATCCCATGCTGCTAGGGGCCTCCCATGCTGCTAGGGGCCTCCATGATTTATAGAGAAGGTGTATAGGCTGTCCGGCATTTGTTTTTCTGGACACAAGGTCTCTGTGTCCTAACAGGAAAGAACTCACAATGAACTAATACAAGAATGTGAACATTGTAAGACTTCATATATGTAAGTTGAATATTTTAAAATTTTCTACTGAGACGTTGAAATATAATAATTCGCTATCAGAAACCAGACCACCAATCCTGTTAGCCAAAGAGAATAACTCAAGGAGTGGTCATTGAGAGGAGAAACGTGGAGTCTTATCTTCGCTTTTTTGCAGATGATGTGGTTCTGTTGAAGCCTGCAGGTGATGACCTTCAGCATTTAGTGGTTCACAGCCAACTGCAAAACAGTAGGGATGAGAGTGAGTTCCTCTAAGTCTAACATCATGCTTCAGAACTTGACAAGCTAGACTGCTCTTTCCAGATCAGGCATCAGTTTTCTCAGTTGGAGCACTTGATGTCAGACGCTGATAGCAGGTGCAGGATGTTTATTAAAGGTGGAGGTGATGATGATGATGAGGAGGACGGCAGGAACGGAGAGACTGGACATCGGGCAGGAACGGAGCCAGGAAGACGACACACCATGGGGATAGAAGACAATGTAATGATCCTGCGCTGAGTGGAGAGAAGTGATGGACTTTAAAGGCAGGAGGTGAGTAGGATCAGGTGTGGTTGATTGGAGAGACAGATGAGGACAATGAGAATGAGTGAATAGACATGTGGCTCAAGAATCTTACCAGCATCTTAGGAGAAGCTGTGCCTTGCTTTGGAGTTTTTTTCCAAGCATGACCCACTGGGATGAGACCTCAGGGCAGACCTAGAGATGGGTGGAGGGAATATATATCCCTTCTTTAAAAGGGATGCTTGAGATCCCACCAGATTGAGCTGGAGTGGGTCATGGGGAAGAGGGAACTCTGTTTTGCCCTCTCCACACAACCTGATCTGTAATGAAATGAAAACCAATTGCAGAAATATTTGCAAACTGTTGCCTACCCTGGTTTTAGTCCAACAAATCCTCAGCAGTGACACACAGCTCTATTCTAGACCTGGATAGGTAACAGGTTCTTCTGTCCCTTATTTCTCGATTTGTATAGTGTGTCTAGGTGTGTGTGTGTGTGTGTGTGTGTGTGTGTGTGTGTGTGTGTGTGTGTGTGTGTGTGTGTGTGTGTGTGTGTGTGTGTGTGTGTGTGTGTACATGTATAGCTATACTTGTGTGGACCAACCTTTGACAGGCCACCAGCATTGTGTGGACATTTGTAGTTGTGAGGACATTTTGCCTGGTCCACACAATGTTTACAAGCTATTGAACTCTACTAGTTAGGTTTACAGGTATGGTGTGAATTAGGTTGAGGTTAAGGTTAGGGTTAGCCATGTATCAGTAATGGTTAGGTTTAGGGAAAGTGCCTGGGTTAGGCATAGTAAAATCAATGGAAGTCAATACAATGTCAACACAAGTATAGCAAGACATGCGTGTGTGTGTGTGTGTGTGTGTGTGTGTGTGTGTGTGTGTACATGTATAGCTATACTTGTGAGGACCAACCTTTGACAGCCCACCACCCTTGTGTGGACATTTGTAGTTGTGAGGACATTTTGCCTGGTCCCCACAATGTTTAACTAGCTATTAAACTCTACTAGTTAGGTTTAGAGGTATGGTGTGAATTAGGTTTAGGTTTAGATTAGGGTTAGGCATGTATCAGTAATGGTTAGGTTTAGGGAAAGTGTCCGGGTTAGGCATAGTAAAATCAATGGAAGTCAATACAATGTCAACACAAGGATAGCAAGACGTGCGTGTGTGTGTGTGTGTGTGTGTGTGTGTGTGTGTGTGTGTGATGGAAGTGGCAGTTTTCGTTGGGTTCAGGCCCTGGGCAGGATCACTATGTTTGTGTTAATTTGCTGGATGTAAACACAATGAGTGGGCTGTTATAAGGCACTGCCCGCCTCTTTGTTTCGGGTCTCCGGCCTCCTCAGTGGGACACAGAATAGACAGAAGGAGCGACTGACCACTGTCTGGATCACTGAACAATTGCAGTCTGGAGAGAAAGCAGGGGAGAGCGTGGGCCCTCGGCACAGCCGCTGGGGACATGCCTGACAGATGGATGGAGCGAATGAGGGGATGCTTAGCCAACTGGAAACACAACTTTAACCCAAACATGCTGGATGCCTTTGCCTGTCACCTTTTATCTCTATCTTTAATACATAACCTGAAGGAAGAAAACAGTGATGATTTATACGCCAGTGACTCAATCATGAACATAAGCCAAGTAAAAAATAGGTAAACAACTGTGATTCCGGTAATGCGCTAATTAACAACACGTTACTCTAATATGACCACTTTTTTCAGAAAGGAATAATCTAACACCTCACTATTTCCAAACCAGTAATCAGATTAAAGTTTCTTAAATGGGACATATTGTGCAAACGCCATTTTTTTCATCCTTTTGTGTTCTCCTGCCTCTATAAACACTCCAAACATAATTAAAAACCATCCATCCACGTTTTTGCACATTTTTGCAGTCAGAAATCTTGTACCGTTTGAAAAAGTCCCTTATTGTGATGTCACAATAAGCGGAATTTGCATATAACCGCCCCTCACCCTTAACACCCCGCCCCTCACCTGTCAAACCCTGCCCACCAATTCAAATTTTATGCTATTCTCATGTGTGGCCAACCTGCAGCCTAGTAACAAGATGGGTGGATCGGTTCCGATCTACCTTACAGAGCATCTTCTTCTTCTAACCTCAAAAAGGAATAAGCAGAGATTGAAATAAATCTAACTGTGCTGAATGAGAGGGTTTACTCGCCATACTGCAAAGTTTCACTCATGCGATTATAACATGAGATTAGGCCAAAGTAACAGAGTAGACATTGGAGCTTGCATTCGGTGTCATACCCTGTTTTGTTTTGTAAAGCCACTCTTTTCTGCTCTAATGCTGTGAACAGCAGCTTCAAGGTTCATAAAACACGTTAAAAAGAATTGGTTACATTTATAAACAATGTACTTTTTAAATGTTAAGTGTTGTCCTTTCAGTGCTAATAGTTAAATACAGTACATTGAAATCGACATGTTATTGAAATGTTACTGGCAGCAGTTTAAGCTTGAAGATGACGACATACCCCATTGACAAAGGGCTTTTGCCAGTAAAATATTAAGATTTGTTAACTTCTAGAGTTGTTAATTTCCAATAATAGTTTGCGTGACAACATATGCATCGTTTCACAGATGATGCACACAAAAAAGGATGAATTTACGGTAAATTACTGGCAGCTGTGATTGCCAGAATTTCACAGTGATAAATAAAGTGTTGGCTAAATGTAGAAAGTACAATGGTATATTTTGATAGCCATAAATTTCACAGTAAAATAATGTTGTTGTTACCGTGATTACCTTGAATTAAAATAAATTCTGTAGAACTGTTTATAGTAATTAATGTTAAAACAACAGACATGCCGTTAAATTGAGTACTGTCGCCCAGTTGGATCCAGTGAAACTGAAAACATATTACGGTAGTCTATTAAAAAGTTCAATATTACAGTAAATTACTGGCAGCTGTAGTTGCCAGTTTTTCACAGTGGAATATATAGTGATAATGTAGAATGCTTAGTGGTATACTTTTTTGTTAAATATAAAATTCACAATGAAGAACCGTTGTTTTTAGTAAAGTAAATTACTATTAATGATAAAAAACAAAGTTGTAAAGCTTTTTATTGTAAATCATGTAAAAACAACATTCCATTAACCTGATTACAGTCTATCACTGTTAAATAAAGTGAAACTGCATAATATACGGTGTTTTATAAATAAAAAAAATCAATATTACAGTAAATTACCGGCAGCTGTGGTTGCCAGAATTTCCCTGTGGAAAATATAATGATAACATAGAATACTTAACTGTATACTTTGTTGTTTAATATAAAATTCACAATGAATAAATTTTTCCCCATAAGCTTTCTTACTGTGTCCTAGTGATAAAACACAACACAGCTGTATAATACACATATTCTTTTTATATTTTGAAGTTCCAATTTAGATTAAATTCCTGGCTGCTGCTGTTGCTGTAGTCATAATGTTTCTTAAAAAATTAACATCTAACAAATTAGATAAAAATCAACAGGGCCGATTGTCAAAAAGTTTAGAATCATTCACTGTTTTTGTTATAATTTGCTATAAACAAACAACCCAATTTGGTTTAATAATCAATACAATGACCAAATAGGCACTAAGCTGAATAATATTATTTTGTACACAATAACCTGATAATTTTACATAACACTGCCTGAAGCTTTCAAAACAAAAGAACAGAATAAACACAGTCAACAGAATTTAAATCATTTGAAAATTTCGGTGGTCGACAAAGTGTCTTTTTATCTGGACTTGATAGTGGTGGTGCATTTAACATGGAAAACAGTCTCATGTGGTCTCCAAGGAACTGGAAGAGGTTTTGGATCCAATGTGCTTGAGGACTTGCATGTTCTTCAGATCCTCGATGTAGATTAGTGTTGTTTTCTTGCAGCCTGAGAGCAGATCCAAAGTGCAGTAAAGCAAACTGTGCATTTCAGACTCAAAAGACATACAGTAAATACAATTAATCAAGCAAATATACAATATTACATTTAGCCACAGGTAGGTAGAGTAGCCAAAAACCATACTCAAATATAAGTAGCATTGCTTGAAAATAAAACGACTCAAGTAGAAGTCAAAGTAGTCTTGCAAAAAATTGCTCATGTAAAAGTAATTGAGCGCTACTACTCGAGTGGTGGGGGCAAGATATCTACCCTACACTTGAAAACATTATGAAGATACAAATTAGTATAAATCTACAGCCCATGTAGACAAAAATTTCACAGATAAGAGAGTGCAAATTTTTTATTTTTTAATAAAAGTCAAACTCTTTCAGTTCACTGTTTTTTAGTACAGTAAACAAATAATTAGGTATGTTTACGGTTATTGTCACATTGTTTAAAGCCGATGCTTCACCTGTGAATCTACCAGCATCTCCATCTGGACAGTTCGCTTTTGTCATCTGAAAAAAATGGATAGATGAAGATTTCATTAGAAAGCTCTGATCTCAAAGCCAAATGAATGAACCACTGTTACTGATAAAAATCATCATACATCTCTCATTTGACAAATTGCTCAAATTCATGACTAACATATCTTTATACTTTCAACCTCACCTGTCAGCGTCCAGCCTGTTGTCCGCCATCTTCAGCCTCTCCTCCATCTTCTTCAACAACCTCTCTCCTCCCCTTACAGCGTGGACCTTGTACCTCCTTCTGTGTCTCTACAGTTACCAGACAAAATGTATTGATGCATGGTATATGGAAAGTGGGACAGGGATCTAACAATAATATCAGGTTTTCTGTCTAACAAAGTAGAAATCAAATTCCAAGTATGAGCTATAAAATCTTTGTCCAAACTAAAAAGAAATATTGTAACATTGGTATTGCAATTGCCTTGGAGCTCACCATTTGTCTGGCTGTAGCAAGGCCACCAAGTTCATTCTCCTTTATACAAGTTATATGGTTGTGCCTAAAAGGTGTAGGGAAAAAGATGTAAATATTTGCCTTAAAACATGTTTCTTGCAAAAGCACAGTAAACAATAGATAATTTTGTTCATGTGTTACTCACCGTCAAAAGAAAATCCTTCTATCTTAGGAATCCTAGCTTTAAATGCACTCTGCGGGATCAGGGTCAAACACTTTCTTTTTAATATGTTAGCTTTGGTGCTTAAGAGCTCTTGCTCTCTTGTTCTTTTTTCTTCTTCTGTTTTTATGGCAGTTGGCAAACAACTGTAGGTGCGTTGCTGTCACTTTCCGGACTGGAATGTGGAATCCTGAATTCTAAATCTGAAATTATTATATTGCGATGATAAAGATAAAAACACAAGTCACTTTTGCTTAATGTTGCACATTCCATTACCTTCTAACATAAATTTTTTGAAATACGGATGCCACATCAAAAAATTTGAATGTCGCCATTAACAATATATGAGAATACAAAGAACAATGGAATTTTTTTTTTTTAATTAAAATTAATTTTGATATTTTTTATCATTTTCTGTGTCAATAATTTTAATAGCACACATGGCTTTATGCAGGATCAGGATATCAGGATAAAGAAAGATAACTTATAATCTATAAGATTTTACATCCTGGACCTGTAAAAATAGTGATACACATGTTTAAGCTAAACATTTACAACAAAATGTACATCACTGTAAAACAGACTATTTTTAGGGTAATTGGTACTACAATAGAAAATGGGCTATCGTTAATTGTGCCACAAAAGTTTTTTTTATAGTAAATATTAGTGTTTTATATCCGGCGAGACTGTAAAAATTTTAACCTATACCTATTTTTCACTTATAATAATTGAGCACATTTACAACAAAGATATAGTTTTATTAAACAGTCTAAGCTTGTTAGTATTTAAAATAAAATCTGTATAATATTCATAGTAATTCCAACTATGTTTTGACATGTTACTGTTAAAAGTAAGGTATGTTTTGGGTGATTGATGTACAGTTGTAAATTGTAAATTCACATGCAAAACGCATTAAAGATTATCATTTATACAAAAATGTTATGTGACCTTTAAGGTGATTAACTGCAAATAGTTTTATGGATTTCTTTTACAAAAAATGTGACCATTTATGTAAATTAATATTTTTTCAACATATTAGTACCGAAAAACAAAACAATTTATCATCTCTATTTTTGCGAATCTCTCCCCTGTCAATAGTCATAATATAAGAAGAAAAAAGAAAAAAGTGAAAATATATTTATATTGGGAAGTCAAAATAAACATGTTAATGCAGGTCAATAATTTGTTGATTTATCGCCATTAAATTATTTTAACCTATCGACGCGTTCGCAGAATGACATGACCCGTTTACCCAACAATCCAACCCGCTTATAGTGTTCGTCACGTAAACAGCATGGCTGACCCGAACTGCATCGACGGTTCCATGCTAACGTCTCTTATGAGGGATTATCGGTCTACGTCACTACTGGGCGTGTAGTCTGCAGAAAATGATCCGATCTTGTTTTGTGGTGTTGGTTGCACAAATTGCTTTGATAAAAACAACAAAACGTGCAAGTTCTGTAGAATTCCATCCACTCGCATCCCTTTCAAGGCAAACAAAAGACGTCTTTGGTTGCAAGCGACGAAAGGAAGCGATTGGAACGAGTAGATGATAAAAATGCAACGATCTTCAGCGATCACTTCATATCAGGTAATAACATCGCTAACCAACACTGCAACTGCAAAATAAGCACAAATATTACATTATTACATATTACATATTATCCAGTTAGTTTGCCTTAGCAAAGAGCCACATGTAGATGTGATTGTGGAGTTTAAAGCAAAAGTTACATACCATCTCTCCTGTATTTCCTTTAAAGAAAATAGCAATGGCATCCAGCTTTGTCCTTTTTTTACTCCGAAAATTGTACTTTTTCAGTCATTTTTAGGGATGTTGATCTATCGTGATTAATTCACAGCTACCCTGTGATTATTCTAATTAAAAAATTGTATCATTTGAATGCCCTAATTTATATATACACCAACAATCACTTAAGGCTACCTTTTTGCAATAGAGCAACTTTGCTGTATTCTGTTCAGCCTTCCTGCTATCTCCTGACAGTCTTGCTCTGTCTTGCTATCCCACATTCAAAATAAAATGCAGACCTGTCTCAACATGTTTTAGAACATATAGTTTCCTTTTAAATAGCTTCTTCCATCTTTCTGCTGCCTCTGAAATCCATTTGAAACACCTCACTGATACTAATTATAACTTAGAGTGTTTTTACAGCAATGACAACTGGCACTTCAAAGATTTTTGTTGCTAGGGTATCCTGGTAATGGGGGTTACTGTGTGAAAATCAGAGATGTCAAAAGTATTCACATTCAATACTCAAGTAGAAGTATAGATATTAGGGTTTAAAAAGACTTCTGTAGAAGTTGAAGTATCAAGTCAAGTTTTTTACTCAAGTAATAGTAAAAAAGTACTTGATTCAAAACTACACAAAGTATAAAAGTAAAAGTCGTGTTTAAAAAAAAATGACATTAAAGAATAAAGCTTAAGCTACCCCCCCTCCCCCAAAAGAAAGCCCATAATTATTATAATTTTATATAAAAAAAATTATTTTTAAACATTTCGGACACACTAGGCTACCTGTTTCAGCTGCATATATATATATATATATATATATATATATATATATATATATATATATATATATATATATATATATATATATATATATATATATAAATTAAGAAGAGTATCACCAAAAGTTTTACAACCTCAGCACAGATATGATTGTGTGGACCCCTGCAATCTCTAATGACCCCCTTGTGGCTCACGAACCTCATGTTGGAAACCACTGTTTTAGAGGCTGAATCCGCGCTGACGCACTGGAGACTGGAACTAAAAGCTCCACTTTAGCCAAAGTTTTGAAATCAGGGAACATTTCTCTGATTCAAGTGATCAGAAGTCGGAAAGACTCTCTGAACCCAGCTTCATAACGCTTCAGCAGCAGAAAATGTCGGAGCATGCACTCTTTCGTGTCTGGCACAACACCGGGCTCTTGAAGCGCGTCTTTAATCAGCCGCACCGGTAACAGTCACGTTCCAAAGCCTCTCGGTCTGAGATGATGCTCAGATGGCTTCATGGAAATCTTATTATTATAAATTTATTGATTCAGTTACTTGTGCTCCGCGCTTCAACTCCAACCTAAAAATGTCCGCGCGTCTGCACCAAATGGTCAGGGGTGTGAATTATAATCTGTCAAAATGACAAGTGGCCTTCGGATTTTCCATCATCGTTGTAAAAAAAAAAAAAAAAACGGACTAATATGGAAAATATTCGGTTAACGGGACCCCGTGTGCACAGTATGCAAAGAATCGCATACAAGCGGGTTGTCAGAATGGTAGATATTTAAAATTATGATCAAACCACTGTGAAATTCTATCCAGTTGGCGCATTTCTAGATCGTTTTTTGTGTGTGTCTTCTTAATAAAAGACTTAATGAAGCAGGAGAAACGAGGGTATTTTTAAAATGTAAGGAGTAAAAAGTACAGATAATTGTGTGAAAATGTAAGGAGTAGGAGTAAAAAAGTAGGCCCATAGATAATTACTTCAGTAAAGTATAAATACCCCAAATTTCTTCTTAAGTAAGGTAACGAAGTATTTGTACTTCGTTACATGACACCTTTGGTGAAAATAGATTGGACTTTTGAGTAATCGATCAAGCTGAAAATTTGCCAGTTCTAGTCACAAGCCCACTTTTCTCTGAATCTCAGTTAGATCTTAGCAGCTCTTCTAGCAGACTGATTTGAGTAGTGTATAGAGTTGCTGTTCTAACGCAGTCTGATTTCCACAATGGTGTTTGTGCTGTTTGGTTTGTACAGTCTTTAACCTTTCTCTCCTTATTAGCTTGCCACCCCGTTGTCAGCTAAAACAAAGCAGATGAAATGCGCTGCTGTGTTGGTTGGAGTCCATTTTTAATTCTCACATTAGTTCCTGTGCAACTCATATTATGCGGATGTTGGTCCCCTCATGACAACCTGGTCTACTCTGGCTGCTTATTTATTCCCATTGTTGGTTTTTGAGGTTGATTGTGGAGCTCTTATCCAGTATAACATCTTGTTTAAGGTTTGAACTCCATTCAACAAACTATGATTCCTCTATGTTAAAGTGATTGGATTAAAGCATTATTATATTCAATTCAATTCAAAAATACTTTATTTATCCCAAAGTAAAATTAAATGTTGTCATAACTACTATCATCACAATATCTTAATAGAGTGGTGGATGGTGATAATGTGGGCAGAAAGGACATCCAGTAGCAGTCAGTCTTGCAACAAATCTGTAGAACCCTCTGACTAAAGATCATTGCCGTAAGACAATCTCATTACGGTCATGACAAGCTACTCTAATAGCTCAATTTCCAGGCAACAGAGATTATACTCCACAGTAAAATGTCCTGGATGACCCAATCAGTTGTTCGCAAGCACTGCTAATCCACCTCCTTTGCTTTTGCCGCCCCTCTTTAAATCTCTGTCAGGCCATATTTTTAGAAAGCTGGGCAGAGAGACGTTGGAGTCGAGGGATGTCATCCTTGTCCAATTCTACAACCGCTTCTCTATAAGGATCTGCAACTCTTCTCTGGCTCATGCTAGCAAATAAAGGCATGTATTAGGCTGCACAGCAACTCGGCCTCATTTTTGTCCTCCTCCTAGACTTCATTAGCCTGACTTTTTCTTGTCTTGCCTGCCGTCTGCTGGCTGCTCCTGAGCAGCTCTGGTTTCAGCCTCCTGGGCACATGGATGCTTCCCGTAGTTGAACCGCCTGAGCTATATGGGCAGACCCTGGTAGTTCAACTCAAAGAGCCCTCTGTTGCTCAATGCCCGCTCCAGTGCCAGGCTGGGTCACTTCACACAGACACGCACATACAGAAAGGCAGTTGGGCAATGTGAGCTGTGGGAATGTCTGATTTATGGAAGGATGGATCACATGCTGCTCATTGCAAGAAAGCTGAGGCTAACAATAGCTTTTTTGTTTAAATGTAAACTTATGTAAGTGTCTGGCAGTGCTGCTCTGCCCGGGCATTGTCCACAGGAACGGTCTGATGGTCTTTTCTGTGCCAAACCATCCAGTTAAGCTGGAGTTCACACTTGTTTCAAAATAAACACTGCTGAAGCATTCAGCTTCTTGTTGTCTGCTGTTTCCTTCCCAGGGGCTTCTTATACCTTTTGGGATTCATCTAACTTTGCTTTTAAAAAGCTTCAGTGACACATAAATGTACCCTCTTTCAGTAACTATTTCCGTACCAAACACCTTTGTTTTTATGTGATTTAATGCCAGGTGGATGTTGTGTGTTCCTTGATCAGGAAAAAAACGTTGATTTTTAAATTCTGACTGTCTGATCAGTGTCATTCGAGTGTAAAACTGGCTAATTGTAGTTACCTGGTGATTTCTGGTGCTTCTCTTCTAAATGTTTTGTTCATGGAATGGTGAAAGATCTGTTATCCTATAGGTTTTCTCAGTGTGACCACCTAACTTTCCCTTTTAGACAAATCTTCTACACCCCTAGAGGCGATTTTCCCTTCAGAAAACTTCTACGCTGCGAGGTGGGGAGTGTGTGTGTGTGGTGGTTTTGGGGGGGATGCGAGTGGGCCAGACGAGAGTGCATATCAAAGAGAAGGCACCATCTGTCAGCACAGGCAGCAAACAGCTGGTAAAAAGGATGCAAGATGTCTGAACAAAGACTGACAAGATAGAAGATGACAGGAAACAGATTTCCCTCCCTTTCTTGCCCTCCTGCATGAGAAAAGCTTGACCATCAGGGCTCTGATGTCAAGCAGTCTCCAGCTGCTGCCCCCCCCCCTCATTCATCTCATCTTCATGCCTTCTACCTATCTTCTCCTTTCCTCTGTGATTTATTAGTAAAAAACGTTTTTGTCATCTGCTTAATTTGTTAATTTGCATTTCTCTCAAGAGTGTGAATTTAAAACAAAAATAAACTTACTTGCATTACTACATCTGATAATAATTATGACTTTGTGTTTTAATAATGCAATTCACTTGGTGTAAAAGTGTTTTAGAACAGTGTTTTTTTTTGTTGAACCTAAATATTACATTTTGTGAATTATTTAGCTTCAGTAATTGACCTGCTGGAGCTTAAGTAGATACACATCTCACCGCTCATTTGCTCGGATAAATGAAGCAGCGTGAATTGTGTTAAATAAATTTTTGGGAAATGAGCGCGGGGCCTTGTGTTAATTAGTGTGGCAGCATAAGCCTCGTTACATCAGATCTTCCTCTCTTTCTCTCTCTCTCTGCTTAGCACAGCCTATTCCCCTTTGTGCCTTTATCCCCTGCACTGTTAATTTGAAAGAAAATGTAGTCTGTTTCTAAATAGAGCGGTGTTGCACACTAGCTGAAATCATTAAGCCCATTTTCTGCCAGCTTAAAGCTGTTGAAATGCCTGTAATGGTGGGGAAAAGCAGGAGTGTTTCCGACTGTTCTCTCCAACCACTGTGTGTTGTCTGACATTGGCCAGTGTAATACATTAATGGCTCTAATTGTCTAATCGCTTTAATATGTGGCCGTTGCTCTTAGAAATGATGAGGGGCAAAGTGAGCTAATAAACTGTGATTACTGTCGCTTTGAATCAGCATGTGGAACAAAAGTGGAAATGTACGGCGGTGTGAAAAACTATTTTACCGGTTACAGATTTCTCCTGTTTCTTCTTTTATTAAATCTATAACATTAAAATAAGTTTCGGATTAATCAATGATAACCTGAGTAAATACAAAAAGTTTTATTTCAGTAATGATTTGGTTTATTAGGAGAAAAAAAAGCTACCCAAATCAACCTAGCACCATGTGTAAAAGTTATCTCCTCCTCGAGCGCGAGGCTCCATGATCCCTGGCTCCCTGTAACTATGACCTTTGCTGATATAGAAACAAGTGATGTTTTTAAAAATGGACAAAATATTAGATTTTCTGACATTTTTAGATGGGATTTTACACCAGGGGTGAATTTCTTCTCTAGGCACATTCAGAAAGGCTGCAAGTTAAGCATTTTATGTGGGTGGTATCAGTTTTTATTCATTTTCCAAAGTAGGAGAATGACTCACTTGGCGAAAAAAGCTATAGATTTTTAAGCTCATTTTGCAAGTTTTAAACATTTCTTTGTACTAAAATCCAAAAACAGAAATAAACATTTAAGTTAACTTGGCTGGAAATATTGTAAAGTTCTGCAAGTTATCTTTTCCACAGACCTAGTAGGTTTTACGGCTCCTGACAGATTGTCTTTAGAGGGAGCTGGAGCAAAAAGGGCTCAAGGGACTTTAAAGGTTGCTGACCCTTGCCTTACCCCCAATAACTGCTTGTGCGACCCCTGGCTGCAACTGTCATGTTTGGATTAAGCTTCTTCACCCACATGTAGAACACCACTAGGGAGACCAGTTGCAAAAATGATGAAGTCTTTATTAAGACAAATATGATGATAATGAAGGACGCTGGGAACACTGCACAAGGAAATGGAGGTGAGAAGAACTGCAGAGGAATTGGTCCAAGAGTGAGATTGAGTTCGGGAGGAAATATATTTGTTCATATGAGCTCAGGTGAGGTTTACTTGGTGGGAGGATGATTGAACTCCAGGAAGGGGGACCTAGGAGACCGGGAGTTCTGTGGGAGCTTCCTGCTGCGTTCTTGGAGATGTGGGATTGAGCTCTGAGGGTGGGCAGGTAGAGCACGGAGATGGAGCATGGATCACAGAGGAACTTGGAGTCAGACGTGGAGGAACGACCAAGGCTTACTGAGAAGCTGGAGAACAGATCACGACTAGGTAACGAGGTAAAAACCTTGGAAGGAGCACAGGGAGGGATTAGCAGGTTTGTCATAAGAAACTTACACTATGAGATCGCACAGAGGACATGAGATTTACCAAACTGCTTTAACACTCAGGCACAGAAGAGCTGACAGCCAGCTCCTTATATCCTCATCAGTGATGAGCTTAATGAGGTGCAGCAGTCAGGCTCAGCCCCTGGCTTGATGTACAGGTCCTCAGCTCAGTCAGGACCTCTGGTGGAACTCTCCAGAATAGTGGAGAAAACATGCAGTAAGCAGACAGACACACAAAAACACAGACAAACACCCCAGACACCTAATAGCAACAACCTACATCAAATACTTGCAGTGTCTCCTGGTGTTCTTCAGATCACTATTCCTGCTGTATAACCCAGGTCGTCTGAGCTTAAGGTCACAAACTGGTGGCTTTTTATTTGCTTTGACCATTTTCTGCTATGGGGCCAAATTCATTCCATCAATTACAATAAGTCCTTTATAAGCAGCAAAGCAGTCCTAGAGCTTTATTCTGAAATGCTGTTAGTTTCATGCCGGGTATATTTGGACACGCTGGTCGCAAAATGTTCCACTTTGTCCTGCCAGTTCAAAGAATATTCTCCCGAAACTCTCCCGGGGTGGGTCTTTATGTTTTATTTGGTCAGCAGTGGTTCTAGCCTTGGAACTCTTCCATGGCTGCCATCTGGCCAAGTCTCTCTTTGTAATTGTTAAATCATGAACTTTGACTCTAACTGAGACAAGTGAGGCCTACTGTGCTTTAGATGTTGCCCTTGATTCTATTGTGACCTCCTGGATGAATTGTTGATGTGCTATTGGAGTAATTTTCGTTGGTCGACAACTCCTGGACTTCTGTGTTTTCTCCTTTAGTTCAAAGTAGTTCGCTGTGGTCCCAAAGCTTTAGAAATGACGATGTCATTGAGTTTTTCTCTCATCCAGAGGTTGTGCTAGATTTTTCTGGTCATAATCTATTTTTACCCATCAATTTTTAAAATAATGGTTGTTCAATAGTATTTCATTTTCATTCATTTTAATGAATATTCAACCAGAACAAGCTTGAATCCACATCGTGCCATCCCACATTAAACAGATGAATATAATTATGTCTTAAGTATGAACAGTTCACCTGCTGTGTTTGAACGCACAGTCTCATAACTTCCCCCTGGTCCGCATGAACCTGAAAGGCACTCCCGCTTGTGCGTAATCAAGCATCTCAAGTGGGATTGCTGCCTCGGACAGAATGGGGGGTTTCTGGAGGTTGAATCCACCACACTAGAGGGTGGAATTACAAGTGCCACTTCAGCCAACGTTTTAGAATCAGAGAACATTTCTCAAGTTAAGGTTGTCATAAGTTGGCAAAACTCTCAGAAAGAGCATGCACTCCTGCTGCGGTCAGGGGAGGCATAATAACAAATAAAATCGGGACTAAAAATGGTAATAGAAAATCTGTGTTTCAGCTTATCTGTTGTATAAATTTGTTTTCTATAATATTTAAACATTTTTAATGGTCAAAATCACTGAATTTATAAAACATAATAATATATTTACACAGTGCCTGTGGAGTAAGGCTGGGTGATGTGTGAGGTGAGGCAGTGTTGTGTTGTGCCTCACCTCGGGTGGCTCTGTGTCACACAGTGAATGAAGCAGGCAGTTGGCGCGTGCTCATTTTTGTCTCTTTTTATATCGCCAATATACAAGTTTGATTTAACATGTACAATGCATGTTGACATTCTACAGTCTGTCTTAAGGCACGTTCACACCGGTCAGCGCATCCACACGTCAAATCGCTCAAAAGGGCGAAGGTTGACGCTTTAAAATTAAAACCCAGCTGCTTGCACATTTTGTAGTCCGCGTCGGTGCGTCAGCGCGTCACGTACGGTAGTTGCCCTAACTGGGTTTGGCTAGCATTAGCTAACATAACAAGAAAGTTAAAAGAAAATATTCAACTGCTTACCTGGCACTCCAATATCCTCCGATATCTTCCTCCAAATAAATCTGATCTCTTCCTGTCTTTGTAAAAAGACGAAGACGGGTCATATAATTCACAACAATCACAGGAAGCGACGATTATTTGATCCTCCATTTTGAATGAACGACTTGCCGATCCACGTCAGTACAAAGAGTCCCTATGATTGGTTGACGCCCCGTGTTTGCTGCCCCAAAGTTCAGTTTTCCCACCTTCACTCAGCAGCTGCTCTGACGGTTTGTCAATGCATCCGAGCAGCAGCTGCGTGGATGCGCCGATGCCAGCTGCGCCGATGCCAGCTGCGCAGATGAGCGCGACTTGCTGCGGGGCAGCTTGACACCCAATTGATGCGTAGATACCATAGACTTGCATGTAATCTAGCTGCCCTGCTGCCTGGACGCGCTGACCGTTGTGAACGCATATGTCACATATTTAGTCTTTCTGATTGGCCTAAAAGGCGCAGTCAAAATGTGTAGGGTGAGGCAGAAAATTCTGTGCCTCAATGATAGGGGGCATTGCTGAGCCGAGTAGGCACAATCGGAAACAGACGCTCTTCTTCTACAGATTGAAAAGACTGTAAACAGTCAAAAAAATACAAAAAACACAATCGGAATAGAAGCAATCTAGGACATCTTTCCTCCTTATCATCTCCAGTGGATCAGGCAGATTTTTAAAAATGAAGGCAAATAAAGAGGATTTTTAGAGTGATGGAGATATTTTTGGAGCAGGATAGATGCATGCACTTCATACACAAAGGTAAGATCATACACGATTTTTAATTTTATAAAAAAAGAAAATCAGCCAAAGATAAATGACTATTTTTCACAGGATAAATGACTATTTTTCACAGAATATTAAAAAAGAAATTGTTCAAGCTATCATATTATCAAATAGCATGGACATAATTAAAGCATAAATAAAAGTTGTTAAAACGACACGAATGTTCCAATTAATCAAAAACCTGAAATAGAAGCTTCTAATTTGGGTTTAATAGTTCTGGTTCAATAAGAGTCTGTGCCACACCAATCATGAACCTCACCCCACGTCACTGGTGTCCAGGTATGAGATGATTCACAGATGCTCTCATGGAAACCTTTTATTGATTGATTTAGTTACCTGTACTCAGTGCATAAAGTTGAAAATGTTGAAAACAGTTGTAGGGTTGTGTGAATTTTAATCTGTCAAAATTAGGGATGCACGATATATCGGCATCAACATCGGTATCGGCCGATGTTAGGCGTCTTTTAACATATCGGCATCGGTCCGATAAGTGACAGAGGGCCGATATTAACAACCGATGTTTATTTCCATCTTTTTGACGTTTCTGTCTGTGTTTCGGGGGGGTGTTATCCATGTGGTGTTTGTTTGGTCATGTGACAGCGATAGTGATGCGGCGCAGGAATGTGGGGGTGTTTAACTCAAGCAGAGAAGCGATGTAGTGATGTCGAAAGTGTAGGGAAATATACCGTATACCATATCGGTGCGTATCTGTTATCGGCCATAACAGTGGGATTAATATCAGACATCGGTATCGGCCCAAATTTTTATATCGGTGCATCCCTAGTCAAAATGAGCGATGGCCTTCAGATTTTTCTGTCACTGTTTTAAAAAACACAGTCAGACCGAAAATGTTCGGTTAACGCAACCCTTACTCTAGTCCTTTCAGCCTACTTCATGTTTTTAAACAGGTTATCTTAAAGTCAGTGGTCTCCAACACTGGACCTCCAGAACTACTGCCCTACAACTTTTAGACGCATCCCTGCTCCAACACAGTTGAATCAAATGATGGTATTACCTCTACAGCATGCCATCAAGTTTGGCTTAAACCTGGTAACAAGCTATTCATCTGATTCAGGTGTGATGGAGCAGGGGTGCATCTAAAACCTGCAGCACAGTAGCTCTCCAGGACTGGAGTTGGATAGCCCTGATCTTAATTTATTGATTTTGCAGGTCTGGCAGTAATTGGAGCTGCATGTGGATAGTGAAATGGAACCTTTTTTCTACATTAATAAGATAAAAGTATTTACCTAGAGTATACTAAGGATAAAAATCAGTTTGAGGATGTGATACATGTAAATGTGACACAAAAAGCAAAAACAGCAGAAATCTAGGAGGAGGAAAAATATTTCTTTACAGCATCACTGCTTCATGGGGGGGGGCCATATTGTTCCTTCAAGCTTGACTGACAGGTGACGCTTGGTGGCGGTGGAAGGTCAGCTTCTGGTTACCCACAAGTGATGGAATGACAGGGAGAGAGACATAAAAGTAGGGGAAACAGAGAAAGAGAAAGAGCTGTCATCTTCAGATCTTGTCCCCCCTCGGTCGGTTAGATTGACAAGCTGCAAGCCCAGTCCACTCCCTCTCTGTGGAACAAAAAATAGACACGGTGGAGCTTTCACTTTCCCCAGCCATCTGCCTCTTCCTGCTTCTCTTTGAGAATACCAGATCTGATATGAAACTTGACGTATATGCAGACATGTTGAAAACTGTAAGAGTGGGTGCGAATGCCTCTGCTGACTTATGATGCATTTGTCCATACACAGATGGGAAAGTTTAAGGTTCATTAAACAAGAGGACATAAAAAAAAGGAAAATGTTTAGTGGACATATATATATATATATATATATATATATATATATATATATATATATATATATATATATATATATATATATATATATATATACAGTTGTGTGCGAAAGTCAGGGCACCCCTTTAAAAACAGCATATTTTATATATTTAAAAATGTATATTCATATTTACTGTCTCTCTGGTATATGGGAAAAAAAGACAATATTGTCAGGAAACATTAATGCATAGTTACATTTTATTTTATAAATTGAACAAAATTACAAAAATTAAAAACATAATTTTGGCATGTGCAAAAGTTGGGGCACCCTGAGAGTTTCAAAGTTTCAGATTCTTTTTACAAGCTCAGACCTCTACCAGCTCATTGGTCCTGAAGCATGTGTCAACAATTGTCATTAGGGAGTGCCAGCTGGTGCCAATTTGAGGGTTTCTTAAATACGGCGACTCCACAAACCTTGTACAAACACTCAGCAACCAGGGGTTCCTCTAAGAAGCTGTGTAAGACAGAAAAAATGAAAGTAATTGATGCCCACAATGCCGGGGAGGGCTACAAGAAGATAGCAAAGCGTTTTCAGCTTGCAGTTTCCACAGTGCGAGGCATAATTAAGAGATGGCAGGTGACCTGTGGAGGTCAAGAAGAGATCTGGAAGACCAAGGACACTCTCGGAGAGAACAGCTCGTAGTCTGATCAGAAAGGTAAACCAAAACCCACATTTGACTTCAAAAGACCTCCAGGAAGATTTAGCAGACTCAGGAGTGGTGGTGCACCCTTCCACTGTGCGCCGATACTTGCACAAACAAGACCTTCATGGAAGAGTCTGCAGAAAAAAACCTTATCTACGACCTCATCATAAAATACAACGTCAAAAATATGCAACAGAACATCTACAGAAGCCTGATGACTTTTGGAAACAAGTGCTGTGGACTGATGAAGTTAAAATAGAACTCTTTGGCCACAATAAGCAAAGGTATGTTTGGAGAAAAAAAGGAGCAGCATTTCATGAAAAGAACACCTTGCCAACTGTTAAATATGGGGGTGGATCCATCATGCTTTGGGGTTGTGTTGCAGCCAGTGGGACAGGAAACATTGCTCGGGTGGAGGGAAGAATGGATTCAATTAAATACCAGCAAATTCTGGAGGCAAATATCACAGCATCTGTAAAAAAGCTAAAGCTGAAAAGAGGATGGCTTCTACAACAGGATAATGATCCTAAACATACCTCCAAATCCACCATGGACTACCTCAAGAAACGCAAGCTGAAGGTTTTGGAATGGCCTTCACAGTCTCCCGACTTAAACATCATCGAAAATCTGTGGGTAGATCTTAAAAGAGCTGTGCATGCAAGACGTCCTAAGAATATTGCAGAACTGGAAGCCTTTTGCAAGGAAGAATGGGGAAAAATCCCAAATAATAGAATCCAGAAACTTGTTGTTGGCTATAAAAAGCGTTTACAAGCTGTGATATCTGCCAGAGGGGGTGTTACTAAGTACTGAAGGTACTGATGCTGTAGGGTGCACCGACTTTTGCACATGCCAAAATTATGTTTTTAATTTTTGTAATTTTGTTCAATTTATAAAATGTAACTATGCATTAATGTTTCCTGACAATATTGTCTTTTTTTCCCATATACCAGAGAGACAGTAAATATGAATATACATTTTTAAATATATAAAATATGCTGTTTTTAAAGGGGTGCCCTGACTTTCGCACACAACTGTATATATATATATATATATATATATATATATATATATATATAGGAACACACAAGACAGGTCAGGTTAAACCAAGGATAGGTTAGAAAACCCAAATTCACCTTCCAGCAGGTCAACAGCACTAAGTATTCTAGCCAGAGGTTCAACACAGTTGTTTAGATCAATGCATGTTATTGTGCTACAATGGCCTAGTCAAAGTCCAGACATAAATCTTATTGTGAATCTGTGGCTAGGCTTCAAATCTTGATGTTCATGGATATACTCCCTCTAATCTGATTGAGTTTTGAACGGTTTTACAAAAGTCTCCGTCTCCCAGATGGATGAAGCTGGTGGAGACAAACTCCAGAAGACTCTCAGCTCTGATTGCAAAAGTGGCTCCGCAAGGTATTAATTTACTCAAGACCGAATACAAACATTGTAGAAAAACGTGTTTTTTTCTGCTTCACAAATATGCACTGATTTGTCTTGGTCTATCACATAAAATCCCAGGAAAAAAAACATGTAACACATTTCAAGTTGTAACATGGGAAAAACATGGAAGAAGTTCCTATCAGAGCAGATGTCACATTATGATGTGGATGTAACATTGTCGTAGTGGGTTTGTCTGTGGGTATTTGGGCAGAAAACGCAATCACCATGTTGCTGTGTTAAACACTGCAGGGTGGACCTGAGTTACATGATGGATTTACCTTCATACATTTTTATTCATATGTCACAGTTTGTATTTTTCCTCAGATCATCAGGAGCTTTACTTCATGCTCTAAACATGCTTTTGGAAATCACTGAAGGTCTTTGCTTTAGCTCGAAGCATTTCGTATTCCAGGTAAGCACATTCCACAGGAGAGAGTCTTCCTCTGGACCTACAGTGGTGTGAAAATGTGTTTGCCTCCTTCCTGATTTCCTTTTTTTTTGCATCCAGTCCAGTCATTCTCCTAATCTGGCAGCAGTTCGTTTGCTTTAGCTTAGCATAAACAATTGAATTAAATGGTATTGCCTTGCATTTCTTGTGCAAAAGTCTTAAAAATGACTCAATAATGAAATCAATTATTCCTGGTGACCTCAATAATCATATTGATTGCAAATAAAAATAACAAGTAACACGAAGGAATTACAGGAGCAGATTTAGACTTGGGAGTACATTACGACAAACTCCAATGTAAGCAGCTGCAGCAAGGCGGGAGGACATGATGCAACGCCTGCAAAATACACTTAAAAGTGATTTACTCTACAAAACTCACAGTTTTAGGGTGAAATGTTGCAAATATTATACAGTTAACCTGGATGTCAGCCTGACGTCATAATTAGAATGATTCATGATAGCCCAGCAACACCCAAGGAATTAAAGTAAATATAACATTACTTATAGCCATTGATGATGTACTTCGTGAAGTATCTGTGTAAAAAATTGATGGGACTGCATTGTTCTTCTACCATCTTTCTGGTAAAAAATTGAATTTTTTCCTTTGTAGTCTTCTGGTTTGCAATGCTCCTTGCTAACCAGATATTTAGAAAATGTTCATGTTGTAGGAATTCGCAGTGCAGCAAGCCGTTGTCTTCTTCGTTCCACATTAGATGGAATTCTGTGAAACATTGTGTTGCTGTATGTCTTCGGCTTGTTTTCGCAACCCTTTGCTACACAAGCAAGAACCATTTTCTGACATTGGATGTCTAACAAACTCAAACTACAGCAGTAAAAACTCAGTGCAGCTCGCGCATTTGTGTTTGCCAGTACCGCGTCATGTCCTTGCGCCTTACGGCGGCGCTTCGTCCTAATATAGTCCCAAGTATAAATCTGCTCCTGTAATTACTTCATGTTACTTATTATTTTCATTTGGAATTTAGATGATTGTTGAGGTCAACAGGAATAATTAGGATCATTATCGAGTAATTCTTATGACTTTTGCACCCAAAATTCTAGCCATTACCATTCACTTCCATTGTTTATGCTAAAATAAAGCAAACGGACTGCTGCCAGATTAGGAGAATGACTGGGCTGGTTACAAAATGCTTTTTCACACTTATCTAACTTTGGGGAAAATGGCAACAGACTAAATTTCACTTAGGGGTGGGATGTCCCTTTAACTGTTTGAGATCATCAAACTAAATTAAATTAGTCAAAAACACAAGTAAACACAAATTGCAGTTTTTAAGGGAAGGTCTTATATTAATAAGGGAGAAATAAATCTAACCTGTGTGACAAAGGGATTGCCTTCTAAACCTAATAACTAGTTGGGCCACTCTTAGCAGCAGCAACAAGCGTTTGTGATATCTTTTCCAACTGTGGAGGAAAATTGTTGTCTGCAGAATTGTAGTTTTCTAGCATGAACTTCCTTTTTAAGGTCATCCCACAGCATCTTAATAGGATTGAGGTCAGGACTTTGACTAGGCCACTCTAAAGTCTTCATTTTGTTTTTCTTCAGCCAATCAGAGGTGGACTTGCTGGTGTGTTTTGGATCTTTGCCCTGCTGCAGAACCCAAGTTTGTTTCAGCTTGAGGTCAACAACAGATGGCTGGACATTCTCCTTCAGGATTTGTTGGTAGACAACAGAATTCATGGTTCCATTTATCACACCAAGTCTTTCAGACCCTGAAGCATCTAAACAGCTCCAGACTATCAGACTACCACCACCATATTTTAATGTTGGTATGATGGTTTTTTTCTGAAATTCTGTGTTACTTTTACGCCAGATTTAACGAGACACACACCTTCCAAAAAGTTCAGGTTTTGTCTCGTCTGTCCAGGGTATTTTCCCAGAAGTCTTAGGGATCATCAAGATATTTTCTGGCAGAACTGAAATGAGTTTTCATGTTCTTTTTGCTCAGGATTGGTTTATGTTTTGGAACTCTACTATGCAGGCCATTTTTGCCTATTCTCTTTCTTATGGTGGAACCTTAACTGAGGCAAGCGAGTCCTGAAGTTCTTTGGACGTTGTTGGGTTCTTTTGTTATCTCTTGGATTAGTTGTCGCTGCGCTCTTAAGGTAATTTTGTTCATCCGGCCGCTCCAGGGAAGGTTCACCACTGTTCCATGTTTTTACCATTTGTGGATAACGGCTCTCACTGTGGTTTGCTGTCCCAAAAGTCCCAAAGGTTTAGAAATGGGTTTATAACCTTTTCCAAACTGATAGATCTTTGTTACTTTCTTTCTCATTTTTTCCTGAATTTCTTTGGATCTCGGCATGATGTCTAGCTTTTGAGTTTCTTTTGGTCTATTTAACTTAGTCAGACATGCCCTATTAAAGTAATATCTTGTTTGAGAACAGGTGTGGAAGTTATCAGGCCTGGGTGTGGCAAGAGGAATTGAACTCAGGTGTGATTAACCACTGTTAAATTGTTTTAACATGGGGAGGCAATCACTTTGTCACACAGCGCCATGTAGTCATTGTTTACAATCTGTCCCGCCTCCATAATTCCTGGTTGCAGAGTCAATTACATGTAAGCCCGCAAGGTTGCCAAGTCTTCAACACAAACACTGGGCTGGCATTTGTAATTCGACACTGACCTGGCTAGAGGCTAAAGTTAAGCTAACAATTCTTAGCAGTAAATTAGAAAAAAAATAGTCCGGTCTAAAATGTATCTCAAGCTACTTTTTAACCACCAACAACTCGATGTTGCAGTGAAATTTATTTATCTACTTATCAACTTACTGTGTACGAGTCGTCTTCGCTCGTCATCTTGAATTCTCTGGCGCCGAATTGTAACTGGCAACCCGGCATGAAACTCACGAAGGGGAGGGGGTGAGTGGCTGAGAGTGGACACTTTTGCTTTCCTACATGGACTACAGTACTCAAATTTGACCACACAATGTTATTCTTCCATATTGCACCTTTAAGTGAGAAACATGCAAAAAGAAAGAGAAATTAGGAAGGGAGATAACACTTTTTCACACCATTGTATCTCCTTCCAGTCCTTCCTTGTTCTCCCATGTATCTGGATGTAAGGATTTTAGCAGCATCCATCACTGAGAACTTCCCAATTGTAGCTGTTTGTGCATTCAGACCTGAATGTATTTGTGTTTTTCAGATGTTTTAGGTTCTATCCCGAGTCCTCGTTTCACAGTTCTTCAGGGACCAGTTAACCCCCTCATTTCCTCTCTAGATAGCATCCAGTAGGCCCACAGCAATTGTGTGCATGTGTGAGAGCCCTCGTTGTATCTTCTGTGGAACAGACTTTGTCTACAGTAGTCTGGAACTCTGATAGCCTCCATTTATTATTCAGTGCTACTCAAGCTGCACCACACCCCCAAGCAGCCCAGAAATAAAACAAGGTTAAGAACTGGCATGAAATGTGTCTCAGTGGATCAAGTGTTGGGGTGGGAGGTGGAGGTGGGGGGGGGTCTTCTGCAGACAGGGGTAGGCATTGGCCTTTTATATGTGTGCCATCTTTTATTAATTGCCCTGGTGCTTAGAATGTGTTTCTCAGTGATCATTAATGCATGCTCGGAATAACGTATTTACATGTTCTCATGTTTTAAACATGGGCAGAGGGGAGGCTACGACTCGTGGAAGACCCCCACTTGCACCCACCCACTCCCTCGCGTTTGAGGCGATTTGCATTAAGCCACATTGTAAAATCCATTCACTGACAGACTTACAGGAAAGCTATGGAGCATGGACAGCAAACAGCACTCACCACAACCTCAGACAAGCTGCTGGAGGTGTCAGAGGCTGACAGTATCTGTACCCAGATTTGCTAGACCCGAGATACATATATAGTGCTATTAAAATATATTTGCCCCCCTTCTGATTTCTTCTGTTTTTGCTTTTATGTCACACTTAAATGTTTTAAATAAATAGACATCGACCAGATTGAATACAAAATATGGTCTTCTAATTTTCCGTGTTAGGTGAAAAAAGCCCTCCATAGCGGCCTGGCCTTGTGTGTAAAAGTAATCACCCCCTACACTAAAAAAAAAAGGTCCACTTAAATAAATTGCTTCAATAAACTAAGCTCATCTAACTTTATTTATGTTTGTTTAACTTGAAAAATTAATCAACTTAAATTAACTTGGATCAACTTAATTGAATTACTTGTGACCAACTGAAGAGAGTTATTTAAGTTGGCTCATCTATTCTCTTTTTCCAGTAGTATTGCATTAATTGCGGTTAATTAATTGCAGCCATATTTAACGCTATGTTTTTTATCGCGTCAATATAATTTTTAATCTTTAACTTTACTGTTTCTGCATATGAGTTGCCTTTAAAAAAAATTATGCTTTGGGCTTCTTGTGCTTGAGTTTTCAGGGGTTAACCACACCCAGAAGTGGTAGGCTCGCTTATCATTAGCTGACTGGCTTCTGTTGTAGTGGGGAGGGCAAGGTGAGGAGCAGCAGTGAGCTGCAGACAGCGTTGCCAATTAAGCAACTTTGTCACTATGGTTAGTGAGTTTTGAGACCCTTCTAGCAACTCTTAAAAAAAAGTGACTAGCGACAAACGTAGTGACTTTCTTAAGCATATTGATGACTTTCTTGAGAGTCTGATGTGAAGGACGTATCCTTGTTACTCTTTTCACTAAGCAGCGATGCTGCAGGGGGCTCTTCTCCTGTCCCAGAGTGCTCACAGCAGGCGGTCAGTCCGTGCGCTGCAGCTTTGTCCACCTGTCTGCCCAGGTCCAGCTGGAGTCAGAACAGATATTTACTGCACAGAGTCTAGAATGCTAATGAAAAGCGCATGCTTGAAGCTGAAGGTTGCAGGCAGCACTTGGGACTAGTTTAAAAAACAGTGGAATGTAAATGGCTCAGACTACATCTGTTCAAGTCTGTTAAAAACAATAAATTACTTCATAAAGCCACTTTTTTGTTACATTTGTCAATCTTTTTGTCTCTCACAATAATGTAAATAATTTAAATGCAAATACCTCAACATGAGGGCTTTTCTCAGCAATTATTTGGTGAGATTAAAAAAGAGATTAATTAGATTCAAAAATTA
This sequence comes from Valencia hispanica, assembly GCA_963556495.2. Lineage (NCBI taxonomy): Eukaryota > Metazoa > Chordata > Actinopteri > Cyprinodontiformes > Valenciidae > Valencia > Valencia hispanica. The sequence goes on from OY747715.1 coordinate 41,192,549, forward strand.
CAGATAATAATTAATTTATCTCTTAAATTATTTTAATCTCTTGACAGCACTAATAACTTCTTGTGCCAGCCTTGTGGGCATTCACTATCAATGAATTTTGGCCCAATCTTCTTCACAGAATTGTTTTCATTCAGACACATTTTGGGGTTTTCAAGCATGATTGGCTTGTTTAAAGTCACACCACAGCATCACAAATTAATGTTAATTCAGACTTTGACTACACCATTCCAAAACCTTTTTTTTTTTCTTCTTTCATTCAGAGGCAGCCTTGCTGGTCTCCATTGTTACATCAGATTCAATCTTCCATAACTCCCACTTGTGTTTCATTACGCCACTGAATATTTTCCTAAAAGTCTTGGGGATCATTAGGAAGTATTTTAACTGCCGCGTTCACTCTGGTCAATAGTGGTTTAAGATTTGGAACTCTCTCATAGATGCCACTTCTGCCCTATGTATTTTTTTATTGCTAAACCATGAATTCTGACTTTAACTGAGTCAAGTGAGTTGTGTAGTGGTTTAGATGTTTTCTGGGTTCTTCTGTGACCTACTGGATGAGTTGTTGATGTGGCCAGTGGCCAGCCACTGCTGGGAAGGTTCACTACTGCTCCATGTTTCCTCATTTGTAAAGCCTCTCACTGTGGTTCACTGGAGTCCCACAGCCTTAGAAATTTTAGTTTTATAACCCTTTGCAGACCGAAACATCATAATTAGTTTGTTCATCAATTTCTTTAGAGATGTGTTCATTTTTTAGATCCATTAGGCTACTTCATGTTGTCAGACAGCTTCTGTTTTAGTTATTTTTTTATTTTATAGATAGTGATCAGACATAGGTGTGTATAAACAACATATAATTCAATAAGGAGGCCAGTTAGTTTTTCACGCTGTGTCAGGATGGTTTGAGTAGCTATTTACCAGGGGTCGCTAAACCGAATCTTTTCCGTATTTGACAGTTTTTCTTTTTTTTTAAACAGTGACGGAAAAATCTGAAGGACGTCCATCATTTAGATAGATCAGTATTCACACCTCTGACCACTTAGTGCAAATGCGCAGAAATGTTCAACTTTACGCACAGAGTACAGGTAACGAAATGGAAACTGGACCCGTACTCAATGCATCTTGCTAACCAGGAGAGGACAGCACGAAGAAAAGTTAATGAGGCTTTGGAGTGCGTTGCTCCAAAAAGGCTGATGTCATGCTGCAGGATTTCCTCCCGTTGAAGCGGTAGCTTGCGGGTCAGGAAACGGCTCTTTCTGATCACTTCAGCTAGAGAAATGTTCCCTTACCTCAAAACTTTGGCCGAAGTGGCGTTTAATTCCAGTCTTCAGTGTGACATTGGAGCGCAGATTCAGCCTCCAGAACAACATCTAAACCCCCATGAGAAGTTGTCTGTCTGAGGCAAAAATCCAAAGCCTCATGACAGAATCCTCTGCAGCAATACCACTATTTAATCACGCAGAATGGGTGCGCATTTCAGTTCCATGCCAAGCAGGAGGAACTTATGAGACTCTGCGTTCAGGCCACAGCAGGTGATTTTTTTTTGTATTTTAAGTGCAATCGTTTAATTTCATTTTCTACATGTAGCTCTCTGTTCAGCTTGTTCGGCTTGAATATTATTATTTTTTTTAAATTAATGATATTTAATAGGTTATTAAATTACAGAATAGACAGGTAAAAATAGACCTCGTTGGTCAAAATCACGGACAACAAAAACAACCTCTGCCTCTTACCCCCTAATAAATATTTTTACTCAAGTTATTTGAATATTAATATTTGTCTGATAATAACATGCATATGATGATTTGAAACATTGAATGGTGACAGAAGAAACCTACATGAGAGTAAATATGTTCCCACATCACTGTATCCTGCCCTCTCTTCTCATACCCTCTGTTCAATCTTTATAAAGAAAGAAACAAGAGTGGTGATAAAGAGACATTATATAAAAGACCTGGTAAAGCTGTCACACTTGCTTTAGCTCAAACATTTTCCCATTCTATTGCCAGCAGGTGCTCTGATTGATTGTGTCAGAGCACTGCTCCCCATTGACCTATTCATCTCCGTGATCAATCACCGACCAACTCAGAGACATTCCTCCAACCTGTGGCTCACAGAGCTCGCTCTTTGAACTGGAGATGCTTTTCATCACTTTTGTTTTTGTATTTGTTGGCTTGATCTGTACTTGCTGTCTCCATTATCATAAGTTCTGACGCAGCACACATCCCCCGATATTGATCACTGGCTGGCTCCGACTGCTCTTCTTTAATAGAAGGAGTTTGTCGGTTTTGTTTTATTTATGGTGATTGCCATGCGTTGTAGGTAGTGATTTTTATCCAATAACTGCTCCTGTGACTTTTCATTGTGCTGCCTGCCACCTTGCATCAGGCGACCCCGCTGGATAATTAGAATTGATTTAGCTACAATTTAATTAATCGCACTGGTAAATCTCTGCTTCTGAATTGCGGGCTCTCCCCTAACTGCGCGTCTGTGGAGCTCTTGGACACGACAAGGTAAAATGAAAATAATTTGCAGAAATTATTGGAGATTGTTATGATTAAGGCATTTATATGCATTTTTTTACAAATGCATTTTATCATGTGTGTAGGTAAAGTATATATCAAGCGTGAGCTCCAGTTGCAGAGTAGTATTCATATTTTTGGCTGTGTGATAGCAATAAATATGTATTGATTTTAAAATCTTATGATTGCTAATGCTCTAATGGTTTTTATCAGGAAAAGACTATGGTTTCATTTTGCTCAGCAGATAAATGCCAGAGAATTGTCTGCTTTAATGACTGAGCAGTTAGTGGTAAAGTCAGAGTTTAAGAAATTCAAAATCGTTTCTATAGTGCCATTCATACACAAGGTATGTCAAAGTGTTATACTGGAAAACAATGAAATGAGGGTAAATAAATATACATAAGAACACACGATGCGTTAAAATTTACTAATCACAAAAAAGAAACCGAGCAGTGATTTAAAGCCTGGTGTTGACAGAGTGAGACCGATGAGTTCGTATTCACTTGTTTTTTCAATACATTTGCCGTGGTCTCTAGTATGAATTCATGGATATTTCTGTGAAAAAAAAAATCCTCTCATGGTCTTATTTCATGGGGGTTCAACTTTGTTGGTGGAGTAATTTATGATTATGTCTGTGTTGCTTTAAGATGGGCAAAAATTAAACCATCCACATACTGATATTATGAACATATTTGCTCAGACTATAATCTGGTATCATATGAAAACAGAAATACAGAATTGTGTCACGTCATCAGCATAGATATAGTAAAAAATGTTGTAGTCCTCCATATTCTGGAGGACTAGTGGGAGGTTGTAAAATTAATAAAATAGTAGTCCACAAACAGCGCCTTGAGGAACCCCACGTCACAGGTTTGTTCAGATTTATGTCATTTGCAACATGAGACAAAGTTTTCTCACATTGTCAAGTAACATCTGAAGCCATTTGACACCGTAGCACATAATCCCACTCATGTTTTAGGCTAGCAGGAATTAGATTTAACACAATCTGGGTTTGTTTCTTTTGGGTTTTTTGTTTAAGAAGCAATATAAGAAGTGCTTCTGTCATCGATTTCATATTTTTTTAAAGAAATTTAGGACAACAAGTCAGCGCTTCAACTTTGCAACCTTGATTGTTGTATCTCTATGACATAAATCTAAATGACAATTGTTTTTTTTAGCTTGAGTGAAGCAGATTTTAAATTTTGGGGGGATTTTGAAATTTTGTTCCCACCAGCATTTACATTGAATGAAGTTAAACTTTTACTTCTTTATTTATTGAAGCAGTTGGTGTTGTCTCAGCCTTGTCTGGGTGACGTGTAGAATAGCTGCAGAAAGCATGAGGAATGCTGCTCTCTTTACAATTATTTACTCTACAAAAACATTGAATTCTGTTCGGTGTGCATCTCAACATCAAAGAAAACAAAAAGGTCCTTGATGTTGCAGGTTCTCACTACAGCCATTAGGATGCATAGACGCTGCTTGTGTGATGGGGCCTCTCCTCAAGGGGATTTATCTTGCACAGCTCTACCCCTTGCCTGTTCTTAATAACAATTATCTGAAATCACTGCAATAAGCCTGAAGCTGGAAAGAGACAGAGAGCCAAAGATGGAGGGGGTGAAGGGGTTCTGGCTCCTGTTCAGTGAACCTTTTGAATGTCAGCTCCTCTTTCACATGGAAAATTCAAGAGGGGCTTTGTGTTCATCAATTATTAGTCATAAAAGTAAAAAAAAGATCCATTGTGTATTTCAAGCAGAGATTTATTAGGGATGTTTGATTTGACTTGGCCCAGGTCTACAGCAAGAGGTGATGCCTGAAAGGAACCAATCCAATCTCCTCGTATGAGCAATGTGAGTGCAGATTAAATTGTGCAGTAGTAAAAGATGTTGAGAAGACCTAACAACCCTTAAGATTTTAGGTATAGTTAAGAAAGTAAAGATAATTTTTTGTTTCTATGGTATGAGAAACTAAAGATACAGTTTACAAGTCAGTTTAAACAGACTTTGAAGCCCTTTAAAGTTCAAACACAAGAGAATTCAATTCAAATTCAATTCAAAAATACTTTATTGATCCCACACGGAAATTAAGTAATAAGACGCTATGTAATACATGTATTGCACTGCATCTGTGCTAGAAGGTAAACTGTACTATCAAGAGTAGAAATAGCATTGTAGTAGTGTAAAAATCCTCAAAACGAGTTAATTTGATCAATTTATAACTTAGTCACTAGATATTACAAGTTTCCCAAAATTATGCTTTTACCTTCCAGCATTAGGCTTGATTGAAATCACTTGAGATTATCCACTTTCTGGCCACTTTAGTATAGCTTTGGCATGGTGCATTATCCTGCCGGAAGTAGCCATCAGCAGATGGGTAACTGGGTTGGACATAGTCAGCAACAATACTCAGGTAGAACATGGTGTTTAAACAGTGCTCGTTTAGTACTAAGGGGCCCAAAGTGTACCAATAAAGTATCCCCCGGACCATTTACACCAGCAGCCTGCACTATTCATTTAAGCCAGGATGGGTCAATGCTTTCGTGTTGTTTAGGCCAAATTCTAGCCCAACCATCTGAATGCAGCAGCTGAAATCAAGACAAGGGATCAAATTCTCCCATTTTAGTGAGGCTGTTTGAGTTGTAGCCTCAGTTCCCTCTTCTTAGCTGGCGGGAGTGGTAACCAGTGTGGTATTCTGCTGCTATAGACCATCTGCTTCAAGGTTCCACCGGCTGTGCATTCAGAGATGGTATTCTGCACACATTGGTTGGAAGGAGCTATTATTTTAGCTGCTGGTGCCATCTTGTAGTTTCAAACTAATCGGACTAGTGCCCTCTGACCTGTGGGTGTTTACTTTTAGTTTAGGATCATTTTTACATGAGAGATGGTTGTGTATGAAGATCCCAGTAGATCAGTATCAGACCTGGCACCAACAACTATTCGACATTCACAGCCACTTAGTTTCTAGGTTTGAACTTAAACAAGTCATCGTCACCACATCTAAATGCATAACTGAATTCAGTTGGCCAGTCATGTAATTGGCTGGCTCCCTTTTTGCGTTAACCTGTTAAACCCGAGGTCCCCCAACAGGCTTGAGATAACACATCACATGACAGAAAAAATAGTAATAATACACATCAAATTAAACAGAACACCAAGCGCTACAAGGCTATCTAAACAATTTTTACCGACCACAAACGCAACTCAGATGCCACATAGATAAATTCTGGCGAACAAACTCATAACATCATAGTTTTGTCAACCCAGCCGCCATATTTCTGGTTCTACCACAACAATCCTTTGTGCTAAATACACAATCAACACCTCAAATGAAAGCAGAAAATCTGCCGATTCCAAAGATGCATCTGCCAAGATGCTACACCAAAGCACCGCGGAGATATAAGCCAAAGTATAACACGACAAGAAATCGCTTTTCAGAATCACAGTAGTAAAATTTGCCTTACCTTTGCTGTTTTGCTGTGTAAAGATGATTGCTTTGGCATATAAACTCTATTTTCTGATACTTCCATCTCTGCGCACCATTCAAAACTTTCTGGGCGTTTCTATTACGATTTTAGCTTCCTGGGGAGTATAATTAGTCTATTCTCAGAGAAGCCTGGCATTCCCCCTAGGCTCTGTTCTCGGCTCCCTGGTTGGCTGACTGTGTTGTCATTCTTGTTTGGCAAGTTTTGGTGTTATTCTATTGGCTTTTAAGAATCCAACTAAGTGTCGCTCATGCAAATTGACCAATCCGCTACGGGGGTAGGTCTTTGTGTAAAATAAATGTACCAACCGGCAAGACAGGCTCAGGACGCACAAGGGCGTACGACGCACAATACAAAAATATACAAATATACATTATTGCATTATAATTAGATTATTTTTTTTCAAAAATGCCCCAAAGTGTTTATTTTAGGTCTACTGAACACTATGTGATATCAAAATGAAAAATGTAACTTTTGCATGGCAAAAATAGAAATGGCACTATTTGTGCCAAACGGTGCCAAACTGGACACCTTGCCTGACTCGCCTGTACTAAAACCTCCCTAGTTTTGTCCTGCTTCACATAATCAGTATCAAATTTTGCAGAGATAATGTCCACATGTTGTATTTACATTTTATTGAGTAGCCACTGCCATTCAAGTGATATCCATAGAGTTTTTCAATATTAAACATGTTTGTTTTTTAGGCGGAGCAGAAAAAAACAACAAAACATTTCTGCTGTGTTCCATCTTCAGTTTCTCCTAAATAGTAACAGATAACATGCATAATGATACATCTATCAATTCTACTCAATGTTACCTTCACAGTGACACCAAAATGGTTCAAATACTCCTTTTGGTTGCTGAAATATACTCATTTTTCATGGGTAAGCATTTTTCGAGAAATAGGCTTCAAGCAACTAAATTGGTGCACCTAATAAAATAGCCAGTTAGTGTATGTTAATAGACTTGATGTGTGGAATTCAGCAATGCTGTGCATTTTTAACATACATAAAAACATTTCCAGAAACATGTGACTTTCACTGACGTTTAGGTTAATTCTACTTCACAGCTGCTTGATTTCTGTTCTGATATGAATATAATCCTCACAAGGTGGAGGAGAAATTTGTCTAGTTAGCAATTGAGGAATCTCTTCCAAACTTTAAGTTTAGCTTGATGACTATGAAAGATGGATCAGTAAATTCAAAGTGATTCAGAAGACAAGAGAGAATGATGATGGTTGTTTTTATTGCTCTCTATTTAACATGTTGCCCCTTTTATTGAATATTAACGTGAGGATACATCTGGTTTTCACTTCTTTTCCTTTTAACCTAAACTCTGTTCTTGCGGTTGTTACACACTGTTACCACCAAAGATTTGTTCTCCAACATCCTGTTTTCCATTTGTTTATGCCGCCACCCTCTTTCCACTCTGCGTCCTCCTGATGTGCTGTCATGTAGCACCACCCACAGGTCAGCAGAGGGGTGACAGCCTGGTGCTCTGTGTCTTTGTTTCAGGGAAGAAAGGCACAAGATTCTGTCTGAAGCCGAAAATCTTTTCTCTCTACTCAAAATGGGAAGAAAAGCTGCAGAATTTTCCAGCTCCAGACGGAGAGCAGAAGTGCCCGACTTGTTGTTGCTTCTTGTGGGAGGTAGAAAGAAAGTGCAGCGTTCACCAGAGAAAGCCAGTGCACTGTTAGATTCAGGCTTTGTTCTGGCTGTGCTGAATTATTTAGCCGTGTGTTTAAAAAGACGGCTCGGGGGAATTTCCACGTTAGTTCTGTCTAGGCTGCATGCACCTCATTCCACCTCCCAAAAAAAAAAGTTGCTATCCTTTCATGTAGTTTATACAGGCAGCTGTAAATGAGGAGTTATCAGGAAACAATCGAGAAGGGAGAGGTGATAAAAATGCTTACTTGAAAGTGTGCTTTTGAAGGCAGCGAATGCTTGTTTTACCCTTGTTCTTTGGCTCACTCTGTACTCTCTGGTGAGACCACACAGAGGCAAAAAGCATTTCTCACCCAAACCCCCTGTGCTCTGCATGTTTTCACTGCTTCACTTCTTCCTTTTGTTGGCAGGATTAACAGCAAAAATACTTTGTATAGTTTTCATTTGCATTTTCAGAGCTTCTTTATAATTTATGATTTATGATAAAATACCTTAGTACTTAGTAAATTGATACCCTAAGATTTATAAGTGTTTGCGGTGGGGTTTTATTTCCTGTTCTTCTGTAATGCATTTGGAAAATCCTTGTTCATCTTAATAGTTTTGGAATATCATCAGAAAAGTTAATTAATATCAATTGTTCCATTCATGGTCATAGATCATTTGGATTACTGGTTATGGCTTGGTACTAAACAAGCAAATGGTTCCAACATTCTATAAAATCATAGTAGTATACAAAACAACAGTACGAGTGCATGTTAAGGTACAGTGTCAAAATGTATGTAATATAAGATAATAAAAAACATAACATAGCTATGGTTAAGAGCAAAAGCGAGATCCTGCTCCTATTTTCTCAGTATCTTTGACCCCCGGTTTCAGTTTCTCGAATAATAGAAATAGTCCAAATTATGATATTCCCCGCAATTTTTTTAGAGATCCCTCTCACCAGGAGGGTAAGGCATAAAAGGTAATTGCTATCTCAGATAGCTGTAGTCAAGCATATTAATGCAAAGTTTAGTGGAAGGAAAAACTGGACTTGACTGTTGCTCAGTGAACCAATTTTAAAGCAAAGTAAGATTTGTATTTTAATTGGAAATCAAGGTCCAAAAGTCTGTAGGAAGAGTTAAGAGGCGCATAATCCAAGGTGCTTGAGGTTCCAAGTGGGAAGCTTCCACAATCAGTGATGAGTTGGGGAGCCATGCCATCTGCTGGTGTTGGTCCATTGTATTTTATCAAGATCAAAGTCTGTGCAGCACTTCATGCTTCCCTCGACAAGCTTTTTGGAGTGTTGATTTCATTTTCCAGGCAGGACTTTATACCAATACCAGCTAAATAGAAGTTTGCTATTGAAGCCACCTGGGCTTCCTGAACACCTCAGCAGAGCCACAGGCTGATCTACTCCATGCCACACTGCACTGATGCAGGAATTCATGCAGATGGACTATTAAGAAAATCTACTGTACAGTACACGCTTTCCAACAGGCCCTCATTTATTTTTCAGTTGTCAAATTAAAAAAACCAACTTATAATCCTTTAAATTACAAAATTAAACACTTAAATATATCACTCTGTGTATATTGAGGTAATTTTATGTGCGTTTCATTTTTTAATTGAATTACTGAAATAAATGAAGTTTTCTAATATGATGGGATGCACCTGTTTTGACTACTAGAAACTGGATGACCTCTGCTATCATAAAGGGCCCTCAGCTCTTGTTCCTATTGATTTCACAAGCTTCTGTTTTTGGTTGAGTTTTTCTGTTTGGAGTTTTATCAACAAAAAAAAAAAAATCCAAATGAGCTTTTAAGCCAGGTCAACCCCATAACAAAGCAGAGCTGCTTATTAATCACCCCTGAAAAGCATGACCTAAACTGAATTCCACACCCTTATCAGTTGAAACACACACTCTCCCATCTGTTTTACTCTAAAGTCACACTCAGCCTTATCAGACGGCATGGGGTGCAGGTTATCACTCTTTTTCTTTTACTAATTGCGGTTCTTAAAAATGTTTTTTTTTCCTCCATCGCTTTCTGCAGGTCACAATTGACAGCCTGTGTAGTTCAAAGCCTTTTGACTCAAAAGCTTTCAAAGTCGGAACCTACAAACATTCAAAGTATATTGCTCACATTAGTTTGTTCAGTAATTTTTTGATTAGACCTCTATGCAAGCTTTTTTTTCGGCATGCATAAAGTCATCTTCTGGTCTATTTGAAATTATTACACCAGTTTTGTTCCAGTAAATGCCTTAAGTTTTCTGTCAAACTGCAGAGTGAAAACTCAATTTTCCCTAGTATTCTCAGAAAGCCTCAGGCGGACTCCCACTCCTGCGGAGACAGCCTTTTAAATTGTTTTATTCAATTTTTTTCTCTTCCATTCACCAAAATTTCCACACTGAGGGTAACAAAAATAATTTCCAGTGTTTCCTCAGGGGAAAAAAAAAAAGCTGTATTCCAATTTTTTTTTTTATTATTTTCTTCCACAGTGCGACCGAGGGTAAGCACAAAAGCTAGACAAAACGGCTCAGTATCAGTCGTGATTTCCTGAATAGCCCAGTGGGAGCGCGGGAAGTCGGGGTGCACGCAGCAGATCGGCGCTGCCCTGAAACAGCAGCCATGCTGTGAACGAGATGGCTTTTCTCTTCAACTGCCTGACTGTGATGAGCAGCTCTGCAAATGAAACGGGGTGGGGAGCAGGAGGAGGGATGCAGCCTTTATAGTTTCAAGGCCCCTGTTTCCTTGCCGGGCATGTCTGCTTCTGCTGCTGCTGCTGCTGTGGCGGCGAGGCTGAGGGAAATAAAATAAGCAGCGGATAAACAAAGAGCTGCGGATAATTCCACTGAAAATATAAGGATGCCGCTTCCTGCTGTTTTGGAATTCATTAGGGCCCACGCTGGGCCACTGGTGATTTCTAAATATATGCAGCTCATCTGATGTGGATGTGTAAACTGTGTGTAGGAAATGGATGGCTGTGCAGACAGACTGTTTGCTTGAAGCCCTCTGTGGTCCTGGTGGGTGGGATCTGTCACCAATTGTCTTACATTACTTTCAACATGAGCTTTATAGAGTTCCCAATTATGATGCTCCTCTTGTTTTAGACTCATTGCCGCTGTGGCTGAATTGACCTTGCTTTTTTTTTTTGCAAGGAAATTCTGTTGTGTATGCAAGCCAGCAGGCCGGTTAGGCAGGCAGCGAGGCAGACTGACTCTTACTTTCACCCTGCTCCTGCAAGACCCCGCTTAACAGGCATCAAGCTTACGTTCACAACACTCAGGAGGGGAGAGCAGGCTTAGCTTTTAGCTCTAGTTGCAGCTGACATTGTATCAGGCTGCGTGACGAGGCCAAAGTGCTGCACCCTTATTAGCCTTCTGTCGATTTGCTCTCCTTCAGTCTGACACAGATGCTGAATTGAAAAAAAAACAACTTTGGAATTGAAAACATTTAACATACAGGCTTCAGTTTGTCTCACTTGAATGTTCGTCTCAAATAGAATCTGTCTGACAACACAATGCAGGCTAAATCTCAAAAAGTAGGACTTCATACGCCTCAATATAATGAAATTCAAGACCAGAGAAGAAAGTCACTGACATCCACCGGTCGTTTATAAATCCATTTTGGAGGCTTTGAGACTCCAGCAAACCAGAGAGCGCTAATATTCATCAATAAGAAAATATGGAACAACGATGAACATTCTCAGGAATGGCAGATCTACAAAAATCACTCCAAGAGTGCATTGAAGGCTAATCCAGGAGGTCACAAACGAACTCAAAGCTACATCTAAAGCAATTTAACTTACCAAAATGCCATACCTACAGTCAAACATGGTGGTATTAGTGGGATGTTCTGGGGCTGTTGCCGCCAAGGGGAGCAATTGATTTTTTCCACATAGGGTCCAGTGACTTTTTCTCCCTTAATGACTGAAATCTTCATTTAAAAATTGCTTTTTGTATTTATTTAGCTCTGACATCAAAACGTATTTCATCTGATAAAAGGAAGTGTAACAAAAAAAACACAAAAAGAGAAAGAAAGAAAAGATCTTCATGGGGGCAAATACTTTTTCACTGCGTTGCATACATGGAGAGCCAGCTCCACGTCTGTCTGCCTGAGCAACAGAGGACAGGGTGCAGAGAAGGCGCTTGCAGTAGGTGGAGCTCTTGTGTTGAGTTTTGATATCGGAGCTTGATTCACCTGTTTGTGAAGGACATAACAGAGCTACGTGTGCTGTGTTTCTGCATGCATATTTCTTTTTTAGAAGCGGCCTATCCAAAATCCATACATACTATATAGCATTTACAAGCCCCCAGGGCCAGAGATATAAACCCTTAAAGTGCATTTTTAGTGCAGGGCTAACTGACAGCTTATGACAGGTGGTACAACCCAGACTGTTTGTTTTTACGTTAGATCTTATTAGAAATGTTAATGTGTAGTTATATTTTCAGCTTGTAATAGTTATTGCAAGTGTCTGTTCGATTGGATCCAATTGGATCTAATTTACACATATCTTACTGTTCAGGCTTGACATCACATGCAACAGAACAGGCCTATCACCCCCCCACCCTGTTCCTCCATCATCTGCTTGTATTCCCTCCCCCTTCCCTCCTTCTCCATCTTCTCTCTCCCTCTCGCGCCACTGCAATCTACTGCAGGCCCTCCATCTCTCCGGCCTGTCAGCATGCTTTTTCATTTGGCTTGTTGCTACAGGGGGCTCGACGCTGGCAGATTACAACTCGGCAGCCAGTCATTTTCGATTTATCAGGACCCCTCACCCCCACCCCCACCCCCTCACACTCACATACACACACATCCCCACGCCTCCATTTCCCACTCCCCCACCTCAACCCTTCCACACTCACTACCCTCACCAGAGTCAGTCCAGACACACAGCACAGTTCCTCATCACTCCGACTCGCCCTCCCCTACTTTCCTCCAACCCTCCTTATCTTCCGCTTTCAATCAGTGTGGAAGATTTTGCTCACGAGCTGCAAGACACGAAAAAATGTAGAAATGAAATTAAAAAAACGTATTTTATATATATATATATATATATATATATATATATCCACACACACACACACATACAGTGGCGGTGGAAGGATTTAAGTTAGAGAGGCAGCTAGAGCTGTATTATTACTTAGGCCTCTGTCACTGGTGATGACCCGGGAGAGTGGAGAATATCGATTGCGTGTCACTCAAGGCATTCAGCAGATTGCATTGACAAAGCTTGTCAGGCCTTTAATAGCAAGGTTAGCAACCCCGGTTGGGACCCATGAGAAAACTCTAACTGCGCCTTATTTCATGGTGGCTTTTAACCATTCTCCGGGTCCAGGGAGTGGATTGATAACAGTCGGGAAGTAATTTTACTCTTATAATAGCTTTCCTGTGGTTGACATTTGTGGCCCTTAGTCCCTGCGAAAGTGCCTCCCTAAATGCAAGCGAAAGAAGGCTGGCATTGTCAGGCTGCTTTTGTAGCTTTTTGCAAACAAAGATGTGGTACGCTTGCCAAAGCACGGTAGGAAGAAAGAAGCTGAGGGGGGTAGAAAAATAAATCAAAAGGAGCGTACAAGTATGATTTATGAGGAGAAGGAAGTCCATTACGCGCTAGAGGAAGCCCAGACCAAAACACAAACAGAGTGAGGGCATGGCTTGCAAAGAGTCATGGTGCAATTCATTTGCCACTGCAAGATCACTGATAGCTGCTGAAAACATTACTTGACAGAAAAGGGGGAAAAAAAGCCTGACAGATTTTCAATCTCTCTGTAATTCTTAACATAAATAAGCACCTTAAACAACCTAAATAGTCTCTCTTTAAGTCAAGTCATGTGGAACTTGGCTGAAATGTAACGGGTCCCCTGTGTGTTGTAATTTGCCTTCCACACATGAGGGAAAGCTATTTCTTCAACTACTAAAGTCATTGCTTAATGCAGCAAGGTCTTGTGTGGTGGTTAGTTATTATCAAGGCTTTGGGGGCCTAAAACATAACATCGGAAAAGGGGTTAGGGATAAGTGTTTAATTTCATCTTGGATTTTCTTTACAACCATTTGCTTGTGTTCTCTTAATTTTCTTTTACAGAATTCTTTATTCTTTGTAAGCAGAATCAGTTGAATTGTCGAAACAGTTTGTAACACTTTTGTAATGCTGATATTCATCAGCAGGTCAAGCTTCAAGGTTTAAAAGTTGATGAAGAACAATAAAAACACGATTGGGATAAATAGGGTTGCAATGAGACATCAAGAGGAGACGAGAGAATACAAACAGTATCGGGGTTACTTGAGCAAGACAAGAAGTTTAGCTGTTTGGGGTGGTCGAAACCAAAGATTCCCATTTTATTGTTTTTCAAATAAGAAAAGGAATTTTAAAGACTCTCTAATCAATGTAGAACAATCTAATCCAGGTTTGACTTGGCATACATTGAAGTCTGTATGCTTGTCTAGTTCTAAAGTGATCCTTATTACAAAAAGGAATTGGGAATGCATCCTTTTTTATAATATTTAAAAAAACATATATATAAAAAAAATTCTATCCTCACCATGAGGCCAATGAAAGCTTCAAAGCAGATGCTAACTTTAGCAACAATAGCAGCTAACCATAAACTAACCCTATTCAAATTGGTGCAGTAAATTATTTATTTCTATTTCCTGTAGTAGGCTATGCCACCTGCTGGTATACATGAATTACCCATTGCAACATGGTACTCCGGAAGTGTGTTGCCGTTTATTGGAAAACCAACCTCCTATCGTCAGTAGTGGCTAACCTTTACTCAGAGACAACATTCTTAAGGGCTATCCAAACACTCTGTCTTAGGGGAAATTAAATTAGGTTATTGCACCTTGTTGTTGATGCAGAACCTTTTTTTTTCCTGAGAAGTATGCAGGTGGTGTGTTGCAGTGGGAGGTACCTACGAAGTAGGGCTGGACGATATAGAAAAAGAGCATATCTGTTATGATCCCTAGGTGTTTGTCTTTTGTTAGTTATTTTCCTTATTTAGTTCTATTATCGTGTTTAGTTATTCTTTGTTTCTACTAGTTATTTCTGCACTTTCTGTTTCCATATTTCTCCTTGTTCTTAGATGTTTATCACCCCTTGCTCCTTTCTATTTTGTATTCCTCTTTAGTATTATCCTCTGTCTAGTCCTTATGTTTTGCTCCTGGTCTTCCTCCCAGTCTCCCAGCCTTTTTACCTCCTATCCCAGTTGATTACTTCCACCTGCTCTCTCCCCCTCACCTGCATCTGCTCCCACTAATTGATCATTGGTCTTCTCAGTCACTTCCTCATTTCCTCCCCAGTATATATTCACCCCTCCTTCAGTCACTACTCGCTGGTTCGTTGTCATTCTTCCCCGTCTGGTTCCTGCCTTCCCTATTGCCTGTCTTTCCTCCCTTTCTGGTTCCTGCGTTCCCTGGCTTCCTCGTAATTATTTGTGAGTTTTGAAATTTATTATTAATTAAATTCGAGATCTTAAACGTTCTGCATTTGGGTCCTCTTTGAAACCCCAACCTGACAATATCGATCAGTAAATACAAAGAAAAGTCATTATTAACCATTATATTATATATTTTTTTATTGTTAGTAATTGAAATTAAATGCTTATCTTGATGCATTTTAGTCTTTTAAACATTTTATGACACGTTATAATATTAATGGCTGAAACCTTTGGTTTAGTTTGTCAATAAAGCTTAGGCTATGTGCACACGTAGCCGGTTTTCTTTTAAAACGAATATCCTCGCCACCTCGTTTAAAAAAAAATCTCCGTCCACACCTAACCGCATAAAGTCTGTTGAAGCACATTCATAGACATCCCAAACCTGTAGGGGGCAGTAGTTCCCCCAAATCCTATCCACTCAGAGTAACTTTCTATGCTCTAACCTCTAACTTCTACATGAGCTTGTAAAGGCTAGCAAGCAAAAAGCGCTTGGACAAACGATGATGCCACATCTATGAGGGCATAAATGCTGTTTCTGAGTGTAAACACAGATAGCACAAGTGATGTCGGAGCATTTTTGTCCCGGAAAGTGACGTTGCGGAGCTGAAAACTCCGGTTATTTCTGTCCACACGCAAACACTTAAGACAAAGAAAACACAAATCTCCACTTTGGCCGGAGTTTTTAGAAATAATCGCTTTCTGTGATAAAAACTGGGTTTTTGTGTAAATGAGAGGCCAAACCGCGGGGAAATGTCTGCTTTTTTCCTTCATGTAAACGGGGCCTTATTCTAATTAATTTCAGCCGGCTGGCCTATCCAACCCTGTTGAGTTTTTTAAAGCGTTTTTTGCCTCTGAGGACCGGGGGCAGGACCGAGGGGGGGCATTTTAAAAGCCACAGGTGTTGTTAGCAGCGCGACCTGGGTAAGTTTCCTGTGTCTCTCTGTAACGGATTCGCAGCGAGCTGGGAGAGGGGAGTCCTGCTCAGACAACTGATCGTAGTATTTTATTTGGTTTATTATTGCTACATTTAGTGTTTTAGTGCATTGAGGATCGGTTCAAAACGGGATGCAACCTTTACCTGATTCACTGAAACATTTATCCGGAACAACTTCCTCCGCTGCTCCCTTGCTGTGAGATCTGACCGACGTGAAGTTTCTATCGAACTTTTGTATCGACCCCTTTTTTTTACTATCGCACCACACGTCTATCGATCGATATATATTGCTATCGAATTATCGCCCAGCCCTACTAAGAAGACTTCCCAGAGCTCTACATTTGAGTTCTTGTGAAGTATGAAATGTTAGAGCCAGAAAGAACTTTGTTCTTGCAGCCTTGGGTACAAGCGCAAATTTCTCTGGTCTTGCGGCGTTTGCCTTTTGCGTTGGCCTTTACTGTGAAGTCTACTGGAGGCTGTAAAGTAGATACCAACTTTAGCGTCAATATGAGCTAATGTTTCACCATTGGCAGTATTCTCACTCTGAAGCCAGTATGAAGCTCCAATAGTAATGCTTAGCTCTTAGTGTGCGTCTTGACTATTTGTATCTTGTCTGTTGCCTCGTAGCTTATTTCTCTACCAGCTGCCACACAAAGTGTTTAAGAGCAGTGGAGGCTTCTTCAGCCATTTTCTAACAAACAGTCGTCAGCCAGCCTGATGAGTAGGCTTTATTAGTCAACTCCATTAACACAATAATGCAACAAGTCAAGAACTACTTTGTCTCTTAATTCAAAATAAGAGTTTCAAACCTGAGATAGCTACAAATACAAATACTGAGGCACTTTAAATTTCTGAGACCTCTTCCTACGGTATCTCTTTACACCCCAAGTAATGATGCTTCACAGCCTGCTCCAATTGTTGTAGACACAGAAGAACATGCATATAAACACAAGTTAACATGGTATGTTGCTGGTAAGCCAACTAGAACAGATTGATAAAGAGCTAGTGTCAGAGTTTCGAATGCCTTTAAAACACAGAAATAATGGTGCCTTTCAGCACAGTTGTAAAGCAGAATTGTGCAGAACAGGTTTTTACAGGTTTAAAACTCAGGCAGTTGTATTTATGAACAAGCTGATGTTAAGAAATCTTGTGTAAAATTAGCTATAGGGAACACATATTTATTCCAGAATAAAACTGGCTAAACATTAAAATCAAAATCAAGGTAGAATTATCATAAGCAGATGTTTAATTCTTCCTTATTTATGTTTAAGAAGCCATACTATTCAGTAGACATTGTTGCTTATAATGCCTTGGGCAGGTCTGACTATCCAATCTGCATTTATAAAGTCAGGCCAGATTTTTGGCTTTGGTTGGCAGCTGGAAAGGAAACATAAAAATGCACATTTTAATTGCTTTAAAGAACTTATCTCTTTATGCCATTGAAACAAGCTTTAGTCAAGGCAGTGTTTTTAATGGCCAATCCAAGAAAAATCAGTGAGACATCTGTAATATTAGATAATAAATTAAGAGCGGTTCCACTAATGTTAATGGATGGTATTGTGCTGTTATTATGGGTTTACATCGGTGGTGGTGTTATTGCACCTGGGGAATCTCTTGTCTCTAAAATCCTAATGTCTGAATTTTCAGTTATGTTGTTTGGCTTTATTCTTGTTGCCCCTGGCTGTTTTTGACTCCCATTATCAATCTGTTGAAGCCATCAGAGCAGATGTTTGGCAGTCTCTTTGCAAGCTGAACAAACCACTGCTATTAATATAGTGGGACCGTTGCACCGTCTTGTTTTACGACTTGATAACCATAGATGTGCATTTAGGAAGGGGGGTAAATGAGAACCTTTACAACAGCAGCAGCAGAGGCGGGTGATAACAGTACTGGCTTTAGGTAGACACCTTGGGTCTGCCAAATAGAAACTGTATATCTTGCCATCAGATTTTATAGCCACTTCTAATCCCCAAGTTGCAGCACAGATGGAGCTGAATGCTTTTAAAGTTAGGTGCTATTTGGCTTATCCCAATATACAACACCAATGGATTGGCAAAACTACATGGAAAGACCTGCCTTATCACTGACATGGAGTTTTTTAAGTTTCTTTTTCAGTTTTTTTTTTTATTGTGTAATGGTCGCCACTGATTAGCTGTAACATTATGACTACCTACCCTATAGGGTTTTAAGTTGCCCTTTACAGCCTTAGCCATGGACTCCAATTAGACCCCTGAAGGTACAGTGTGTTGTGGTATCTGGCACCAAGATGTGTGCAGCGTATCCTATAACGGGTAAATTTGAATTTACACTTTTGTGAAGCTGTGTATAAGAGTTCCCTTACTCGTAGCAGGAAGATGTCTTGTTAGCATGAGCTTGTTACAAAGGAATCAAGTGTCAAAACATTTTAGCTGGTTTTAACAATTTAAAACAAGTATGTTAGTGTTAGTTTTGCATACTCACATTAACAATTATATATTTTTAGGCAAGGGATATCTGTGTTACTATGTGGAGTTACATTGGTTGAACCTTCTGGCTCTACTTGGCCAGTCAGCTGATTGCGAGTCTGCTGGGATAACTTTAATCTAGAAGACATAGAAAGCACTTCTTTATTTGTTGTTGCACAACTGATGCAGAATCCAAACATTCATCCATTCTGCCATGATTTTACTTTTGTGCCATTGAACGTTATCCTGCTAAAGAGGCCACAGCCAACAGTGAATGCAGTTTCCATGAAAGTGTCTGCAATAACTCTTAGGCAAGTGATACATGTTATAATTAAACTATAAGAACATTGTCCAAGTAATTATACCGCCTCTGCCAACTTGTGAATCTGCATGTCAAACTAAATATCATTGATCAGACCACATTTTTCCACTGATCCAGTTTTGATGCTCATGTACTCATTGTTGGTTCCTTCCACCCTGACCAGTCTTGAGCTATGCAGCCCCATAAGCAATAAACTGCAGCATGCTATGTAGTCTGAGTAGCATTAACCCTTTCAGTAGTTTGACCTACGTTGAATTGGACCACACAGGGCAGCCATCACATCACGTGTGCATCGGTGAGCCCTGGGTGCAGGTGACCTTGTCGCCAGTTCACTGCTGTTCCATCCTAGGATTAATTTAAAATAGACACCGACCATTACTCGAGATGCATGAACGTGGTGTTCTACTGATCAAAATGTATCCTTAGTCAGGCTCACTCAAATCATTACACTTGCCCGTTTTTCCTGCTTCTAATACATCAACTTTAAGGACAAAATATTCACTTATATATATATATAAATATAAATATATAAATAATTCTCAGATTTCTTTCAAATATATTGAAAAGAAAATGCAGTTTGGGAATCTAAAAGGACACGCTATTCGCTAGCATTTGCAAAGCAGCCAGTCCATTCATTTTCGTTGGCACTGGTTGACTGTAACCCCAAGAGGAGAGATAAGGAAGACCACAGTCATTTAAGGAAGACTTTAGATGTTAGCTTCTGAGGTAGAACCAAAACAGTTTCCACTGTGCATATTAATGCATATTAAGGTATATTTGGTGTTGGTATGATTAAAATGGGCAGCTATTTGTGTTTTTAGAAGGGGTTGGAAGTATTTGCAGATTTTAGCCATTTGCTGGCACCTGTGGTCCCTAACCCCCGCTGATACCGGTGGTCCACTGTAGTCTTTTTTTTGTTGTTGTGCTATATATGTTGGCTGAATTTACCAACTTAATAATAGTAAAAGTAATAATATTAGTAAAATTAAAAAGAGTAAATATTAACTAAAGTTGTTTTAAAAGGAAATTGTGGTTGTTGGGAATGATATGGTTTGGTTAAAGAAGCTGAACATCGATTGCTTTTATCTGCTTCAATCTCTAGTTTCAGTCTGTGTAGTCATGACAGCCACACAGAACGGCAATGAAGTCTGGAATATGTCCCTGCAGTCAGGTCTCCAAGATACACAAAATAGGGCCTTCCTAATATTCCCCCTGCAGACTTATCTGTGCTTCATTTCCATCCATTTCATTTGCCTGAGACCTCACACTGCTGTGAGGATGGAGAGAAAAAGTGGTTTGAACGTCCTCGTCAACCAATCTCCAATGTTATTTCTCCCACATTACTAACCAAGGTACAGCATTCGCCATTTTGCAAAAGTATGTATCTTTGCCTTTCAATGAACAGTCCCAGGTTTATGTTGTACTGCAAAGAGTGTCAGGGAGAGCACATTACTGCTATTCCTGTAACACAAATAGAGCCCTCTTTCCCTAAACTGGAAGCACTTGTCTATCATATTACCACATGAGCCTCACACACAGCTTGACCCAGTGTTAAGTGTCCGCGCTAAATTTCATTGCCTCCATCTCCTGGAAGGCCTGCCAATATACTGGCAGCGAATTCCTGGAGGAAAATAAATGGCAATAAAAAAGAGAAATGATAGCCCCTGCAAGCTGATAGGAGAGGGCTTTTTCTTTGACGCCTTTTTTCCATACCGGTCTTTATCGAGGCAGCCCGGAGTGGGGAGCTGTGATTTGGCACACTGTCAGACTCTTTAGTTGGATTGGAGTTTAAAAGCCAATATGGAAGTAACTACACCGAAGCATATATAGAAGAGCAGGGGATTCATATAATTAATAGAATGCAGATTTCTTGGTGTAGTTACACGTTGATGAGCACTCAGTTGGGCAGCCTTAAGTGGGATCGTTTTCAGTTTTCGGCTCCCTTCTGGGAAGACCTCGTGTAACAATATCCTGTTGGTCTAATTTTTTCCTGGCCTGCACTGGATATGTTTGGAACATCACCTAGGGAATTAGTGGCATGTAAAGTGGGCTGCAAGGTTATTTTACTGCCACGCTGGGCTACTATAACAAGTTGTTCGGATATGATCTGAGAGAGTAGAAGTCCCCCACTGCTCTTATATTCTCCCCATCCCACCACCGCACATTTTTTCTCCACCTGCTCAGTTCATTATTAAATCAGGGAATTGTCCCCATAACTCAATCCACTCGAATACTGCATTATATGACCATTTGTGAGAAGGGTGATTGCGACGCAGGGCGGAGGATGGATGTTAAAAGCATATTGATTTGTCTGTAATGTCGTCATAGATCAGAGATTTATGGCAATGTATGAATGCAGCCGCAAGCTTTAGTAGCCTCCAGCCTGGGGTGGAGGAAATGGAGTCCTTAGTATGACTGATGAGATAAAGACAGTGCTCTCAACCACGTTTACCCCCCTTCCGCTTCCCACCCTTATGGCCTCTATTTCCCCAATGCCTCCTGCTTTCAGGATGCTCTCACCCTGCAGCCGTGGGACTACTCCTCATTGGGTCCATATCTTTGGCTTCAAATTCCAGTACAGTCCTTATGAGAGCATCTTCATTGACCTGAAACTGTTTCGAGTGGGTGCATATTACTCACTCGTAAAATGTTTAACAAAGGCTATCTCAGTAGCACATTACATACTGATGCTGTAAGAAAATGGGTTCACTTTCTCACATGAGTAGACTACTGTGAACAATTCTTGATCAATTATCTATCTATATCTAAGAACTATAATATAAGGTCTAAGAACAGCATTCGTATTTTTTTTCTTTGCCTCCTGTTGCCTGTGGCCTTCATTTAATTACATGAGGAGCAGAGGCAATGTCACACCATGTGTAAGAGAACATTTCCTGTAAAATAAGTCTTTGGTATTATTTCAAAGGTCTCATTCACTTACTTTGCTTGTGGTGCTCCAAGAAAAATTTGAACCGTTTCTTCCTCAGCTTCTCTTTCTTGGGTAAAAAAATGCAATGCTGATGTGTTATCCCCAAAAATAACACAAGCCCGAACGTGTTCCGCCATGCTGTGGAGTAGCAGTTAGCTACTAGCAGAGATGTGCTCTGCTCTCTTCTGGCCGCAAAATCAATACAGCCTTCCTGTGGGCGGTCGCAATCAGCAAGACCATGAATACTAATTTTCCCTGTGATATAGAAGGGACTGGCCTTTTCTGAATCGCTCGTCTTTGTTGTCTATTTCCTTTCTTTGGCTAATGCAGGCAATGGGGGTTGGAGAAAATGTTCAGGTGCAGCATGCATATGCAACTCAGGGTGACCGATCGTATTTCAAAAAGAGCAGTGAAGGAGATCTTTAAAGACAAATCATCTTTAGCATCTTAAACTAGCATAGTGGTTGATGCAATTAGCGCAGTTTCTTGACTAAAACCATATTCTGAATGCATATCTAATATCCTTATCTGTGAGATTTCCAAAGGAATGCCAACATTCCCAAGTACTCTGTTCAGTCTTCCTGTTAATTGCTTGCTCTCTGTCTTGCTCTCTCTCCTCTCTTGCAGTCCAAATTAATCACTGACATTTTCTTCCATATTTCCTTTTAAACAGCTCACTACTACTGTGTTTAGACTGACTATGTTTCTTATCTCACTAATAATGGACATAACTTAATTTGATTAATCTTCCATCAGTAACAACCTCCTTACCAAACAGTGTTGTCAGCTTTAAGTGCTTAGATTTAGCAATTTCCAACTGTTCAGTCACTAGTCAAGGCAGATTAACCTGAATGTTCAATTTCAGTCACTAGCATATTTCTCTGTGCATCTTTACTGGTTACTACAGAGGGTCAACATATGACGGGTAATCAGAAATACATAGAAATTGTCAGACACTGGACTGAACAAGAAATGCGCGCTAATGTCTATTTAGAAATCCTTCTAGCCGACGTTATTATGAGCTCTAAATCTTTTGGCAAACAACATAGATTACAAACAATTCATTGTATAGGCTAGCACTGATACCCTAGCCTAACAGCAAGTCTTAAGTCTTTTAAGCTGACTTTTTGACTGTGATAATTGCACATGTGACATCTATGCTTCGAGTACACAGAAAAACAAGTTAAATTGGGGTCATAATCACAATCACTGCTCTGTGACCTTATTTGCCGCACTAGGGGAAGAACAACCAACCTGAAACAGTGCAAGCCAAGAACTGATGCTCACTGACAGGCTGTGAGCGAGGGTGGCAGAAAGGGTTATGGCTGACAAGAACGTCAGGCGGGGCTCCTGTCTGTGGAAGTTAAAGCAGCTAGGCCTTGGGGGGCCAAGTGAAGGGTCACCATTAGGCCATGCTGTTAGGCTCACCCATGCAGCCACTGTCAGAAAGATGTCATAGGGGCCAATGTCAATTTTGTGCAGGCCCTGACTGTCCCCATTTTCACATTAGTCTAGTCAGATAAGGCCAGCTGTGAGATAAACTGGCCCAGCCGTTTCCAACTGCTGTTGTCAACCAGCCTAAGGTGGTGTTGGTGGATGGGCTCACTGTGAGGTTGATGTGATGTGGAGGCTGGCAGGGACATAATTAGTGAAGCTTAATGTGGTCCTAATGTTTAGCATTGCTGTGTCCTCAGGCTTTGGGAGAACGTCTGCAGAAAGTCATAAGAAATTCTTTAAGTTCATTTTAACTGTTCACTCATTAAACTCTCCTTCATTGTAAAGGCCCTGGTATACATACCTCTGAAGATGGCATAAGGGTAATATTCATAGTGTGGTGAGTAGAAGCTGAGGGGATCTGACAGTTCTGCTAGAAACACACAATTTATTAGCAGCAACAGAGCTTCAGTAGTGGATTATCTATAAAACTTTCATGGTTATCCCTTAGTGGCAAGCAGCCATAAAACTTCCCAAATGAGGGACTTGTTAATTTACTTGTTAGAGCAAATTAAAAATTTATAAGCGCTTTTAGGTAAATGAGATCCTCTTTCATTGCTGCCCTAGTGGGATTCTTCCTGCCAGATCCTGTGAGGACAGGTTAGCTGTTGTGAAAGCCGCAGAAGAACAATAAAAGTCGTTAAATCGTTCCAGGTTTTATTACCGCCGAGCTCCACAGCTGCTGTTGCGCGTAACTAAGGGAAACCAGGAGCTGATGGCAGCAGAATCCCACTGAGGCGAGTAGAAAACTGAGGCCGGTTCGCTCCCCTTTTTTTTTTCCTTCTTTGTGGGATGACGGCAAGAGGCAACAGGGGTGGTGGGGGGAGGTATCAGCTGTAGATTGGTTGTGTACGACTCCGTTTAAAAAGGCCTTTGTGGTTCGAAATGTTAGCAGGCCTACCTTTGTGCTTGATTGCATTGGGGCTGTAGTGCAGCCCTTGAGAATAGGTCAATACACTTGTAAAATTCCACTATGGCAATGGTGAGCACTTTTCAGTAAGTGAGAAAATAATTGACTCCACATGCTCAACAATATGTTGTAATAGCTGTTTTACAGCACCTCTCAAGGTAATGCTGCTAAATTAGATATTTCATTTTGCCTTTCATCTTAGAACGTACAACTGTGATAATTTGGGACGAACATTATTACCTTTTTCACTTTTATTTTACTCATGTCGTAACACAACACTTGGCTATCGATATATAAATATCTTTATGACATATTGTTTCCATAAATGCGGACTGCAGATGTACAGCTCTGTTTTTATAATGCATGCATATCATGATCAGGTGCTGCTGGTATTTCACATGCAGTCATAACATTGCTTTCAGGCTTCTTGCACAGATGGCAGCACATTTTAAATCAACAGAAAAGGCCTGTTGATAAGCAAAGACCATCAGCTTCTGCTCTTACAGACTGAATGAATCTAATAGTGTTTGAATGAATCTTCAGCAGTATCCATGAGACAAACTAATTTTCTGTCATTTTAGGAATGACGGCGCTAGGAATAGGTGGGCTAGGCGTCTGTCTAGGGTGTCACCTGCTGGAGGGGGCGCCATTGCAAGCCCTCCCCCCAGAAAATAATTTATACATATATTTTTACACACACACACGCACTTATATATATTAGGGCCGGGAAAATTTGCCCTACAAATATTGTTGAAGATGTGGGATTGCGTCAGGTACTTCAAATTGCAACGGGGGACACCGCGTATAAACTGCCTGCCAGAAAAACAATTCTCTCTGAAATTGACACGGTGTAAAACAACAAAACGGCTCAAAAACTTTTAATATTGCAGAAAGCACCTTACGTTGCTTCTACCGGTGATCACTGGACTTCATTTGGAAACACTCATTTGGAACTATTTGGGGGTTACAGCTAACTTTGTTGACGATGACTGGCATCTGCAATCATTTGCTTTAACAGTGACCAAATCCAATAATCACCACAATGCTGAGGCCTGCGCACAGCACTTTAAAAGAATTGCAAGTGAATGGAATATAGACAAATGATCTCAACGCTTGGAACAGACAGTGCACGCAATATGGCAGCAGCTGTGAGACAGCTTCCCAATGAACTACTGACATGCAATGCACATGCTTTACAGCGACAAGGAAAGTTATAAATGAGTTTGGACACATATTTTAATTTTGTGGGTTCCCCTTTCATTGTTTGCAATCAAAAAATCAGTTGTGGTGCCTTTTAAAGTAACAAAGCTGGTCTGTTCAGGTCCTCTGTTCTGCTAATTTTATGCAACGTGTTGAGCTGCTAAACTAAACTAATGCCCTATGGTTTTAGGATTGTTTTAAAAAACCCAGAAGACAGGTGGTCATTTTGTTGTTTTTGTACTGCAAAAAATATATATATCAAAAAAAATCCCTGTCTTTGCATTAACACCAATGAATTTTGTTTGATGTTCTACTGCTGCTGTGGAAAATGACATTGTTTACATTGAATAACATAAGCTAACTGTGCAAAATTTATTTTCTGTTCATTGTTTACATGAGAGTATTTCAAACAATGTATTTGAAGAGAAACTGTATTTGTTTTAAGTTTTCTCTTTTAAAGACAATATTAAGTTATTTTTTCAATTCAATTCAATTCAGTTTATTTATATAGCGCCAATTCACAACAGATGTCATCTCAAGGCACTTAAGAAGTCATTTCAATACATTTATAAAAACATTCCAATCAGTTAAAAAGTTTCCTATTTAAGGAATCCCAGCAGATTGCGTCAGTCATTGGCGTGAGGTTGGGCAGACTTTCCAACCACAGCAATCCTTCAGCAATCCCTCTTACTGAGCAAGCATGTAGCGACGGTGGAGAGGAAAAACTCCCCTTTAACAGGAAGAAACCTCCAACAAAACCAGGCTCAGTAGGAGCGGCCATCTGCCACGACCGTCTGGGGGTTTGAGAAGAGCAGAAACACAGAAGGAACAGAAGATCTGATATAAGAGAACTTTCTATGCTACAGAAAGTAAAAAGCAGAATATAGGACACAGTGGATGCCCAGCTACCGGGAGGATCATCCCAGTCGATGCCACCCGTCCAACAGGGCACCGCAGTCAAGCAGGATACCAGACCAGGTATATCTTCTATGGAGAGAAAAACAGAGTTTTGACCTCTCTAGAAATTCTTTTTCACACAAAAAAATAGAGTAGCGGCAAATCTAGCAACTTTTGATGGGGTTATTGGAAACTTTTGAGTGAAGCATGTAATGTTGCTACTCTCACCAAGAAGAGAGGCACTCTCCCATCTCACACTGCAGCTCTACCGGCCGCCCAGGTCCACCGGTATGGCAAGCCAGCAGTATCCAAAATAATGCATGTATTACCTGTTGTTTTAACCCGTTGTACAGCTGCACTCAGAAAATATATTTATCCCACTGCATCCAGAACGCTTATGAATCGCGCATGCTCGAAGCAAAAGGTTGCAGGCTCCACTTGGGACTAGTCACAAAAACAGCATGATGTAAATGGCTGGGACTGCATCTGTTCAAGTCTGTTAATTATAATAAATGACTTCATAAAGCCACTTTTTAAAATTATATATATCAAACTTTTGTTCTACCACAATAATGTTATGAATTTAAAAGAAAATACCTCAAGATGAGGGCTTTTCTCAGAAATTATTAGGTGAGATTAAAAAGAGATTAAGTAGATTAATTAATTACAGATCACAATTAATTAATCACAAAGTTTTTTTACTCTCATGACAGCACTAACATACATATATGCTGGCTGCACAGTTGGTAGCACTGTTGCCTAGAAGCAAGAATGCCTGGGTTCAAAACCCTGGGGTCTTTCTGCATGGAGTTTGCATGTTCTCTTTGTGCATGTTCTACAGATACTCTGGCTTCTTTCCACAGTCCAAAACCTAGCATTTGGAGAAAACTGTATTGTTGCACTTGCTGATTGCTTTACTGACTGAAGAGGTGAATTATCAGCTTCATCTGTGACGAGTGGCATGTCCGATGGTTCGCCTAACGTGACAGAACCAGCAACTGCAGGAGCGGGTTGTCTGTTTAGGAGAGTGTCCAGCGTCTCTCGTCTTTGGCGCTTTTTACCGCACATTTCCCTTTCTCCCCGAGGGCATTTAGGCTCATTTTGTGGGAAAATGGTCGGAAAAGCATTTAGTTTCAGTCTTCGCCTATACCCAGCCGCTCCGGTGAGATCTTTCAGTAGTTGTGGTCGAATAAAGCCTCAAACGCATCAGGAGAAAAATGTCGGGAACACAGCCGCAGATCTTTGGGAAGTTGTGTCCGTCCACAGGCATCTTCCCACTGCTTTTTCCTCTTCTTATCCATAGGAAAGCAGTGTAAACTCGCATCACTCCCCTTGTTGCCTTTTGACTGGAAATTGCATCCAAAAGCAGCGCAATGTGGCATTTTACTTAATTACTACTGTAAGCATGTAAACAAACACTAGCGTCAATAGCTATTCTACCAAGTGCAACCAATATTTTTTTTTCTTTTTTTTTCACTTCCTGCTCTCCGTGAGGATGGACACTTTTCTCTTTCCCTCCCTACTGTTGTCTACTTCTGCATTCTTTTGTCTTGTCAACTATTTTTGGAGCCTGTCTTTGTATTCTCCTCCAGAAATAACAACTATGGTTCTGGATCTGGTTCTGGTCAGCTGGTCTCTTAATACAATTAATCTTTTTTTTTTTCCCTGGAGATGCTCCGATGGAACATCGTGGAGGATCTTGTGTCTCTCACTTTTGACCATCGAGGACCTTGGAAACATTTATATAATTGGATTCATGATAACCGGATATCTGCTGATTATCGCAGGTGGATTTTCTGAGGTATCATAAACTTCAAGCTCAAAGGCAGCAATTGGCAGGCTGCCTGGGCTACAGGAAGGTTGCTGTGCTGTTAACACTCGATGTGCGAGCAATATTGGACTCGTTTCGCTGCATGGGTAATAACTTGGAGAAGTTCTCAGCCGGCTGGAAGGTAATCTGACCCACGATTTGGCCATTTGGACTGAACTCGGACCACTGACAGACTCTAAGGCAAGAGAAAAAGTAATCTTCGCCAGTCTCTAAAACAACTTCTTATCTACTGGAATTTGACTCCCTGGTCTTGGTAGACCAAACAAAAACTCCCTTGGATGTGTGTGCAAAAGTACGCTCAATCCCACCCCACTCCCCCATCCCCCACATGAGCCTGTGAGCTCACTGACTCAGCCCCAAGGTCGTATATTACATCACAGGCGACAGACTCTGGGATTGAACTGAGAGGAGTTTCATTGTCTCACATTAATGCACACATACATGCACGCACGCTCACGCCACAGCTACAGACATGCACGCAGTCCTGGATTTCAACATGCTCGCGGTACCCTAAGACTCCTGCCCACTCTTTGGACAGGGAAATGATGGGCGCGTGCTTTGGATGGCCGCGACTGGTTTCTCTGTGCGGAGGGTTCCCGAACCCCCCCCTCTGTCCCATTTGTGTTCTCATATGTTATGACCGATACATGTGCTTATACGTTTTTGCAGTGGGTTTTTTTTCAGCACCTCGGCTCGGCTCCCTGTAAGGGGCTGGGCTGAGTTGCCTTTTTTTCCCCTTGTTCACCCCCCCTACCTACTGTGAATCCTTTCTATCTGCTAAAAGGGGCGCTGGTAAAGCCGGCTGCCACCACGGTCTTCCAAATCCTGTATTGTGTTAATGTTTGCAAGTGTTTGTATGATCTTGGATTGGTTGTACCGAAACTTAATTTCCCCACGGGGATTATTAAAGTATCTCTTATCTTATCTTATACAGGTAATCACTTCCAGAGTGCGTTGCGTGCGGAAAACATGGCGTCCTACGTAGGTCAAAATATGTACAAAATATTATAGATTTGTAAATCAATGGCAATATTTTATGTGTTTCTAGCAACATATTTTGGTACAAGAGAAAATTTGTGGCTTATTAGGGCCCACACGTCTTTATAGCCGTGGTTCCTTTTAAAGGGCCGATTGAAAAAGGAGACACAGCGCCTGAGAGGAGCAGGTCAACAGATTACCCAGTCAGAAAAAGATCTGGTTATATTACCCTGAAGTTCCGATTGTGGAAACGAACCTAATAATACCTAAATATGTAATATTCCCTGACTGCAATTCTGGAATTCTGGAACAATTGATTGAAGGAACTGTAGATTTGAACCAATTTATAGAATAATCTGAAACTCTTGAGTAAGAGTTTATTAACCCGATTACATGAGAGCGAGGGGTTTGTGAATAATGGAAAAAAGTTTTACATCATCTGCATAAAGACTGATTTTATGTTCTATGTTATTGCATTTTATGCCTTTAATATTGTTAGCTTGCCTTATTGCTGCTGCTAGCGGTTCAATAAAAATAGCAAACAGGGAGAGAGTGAGTGGACATCCTTGTCTGGTACTTCTCCTAGAATATGTTTGGTTATTAGTCCTGACACATGCTGTTGGGGAACTGTATAATATTTTCAACCAGTTTATAAAAGAATTTCCAAAGCCAAATGTATGTAAGGTTGCAAATAAGAATTTCCAGTTAACTCTATCAAATGATTTTTCTGCATCTAGAGCTAATATTAATTTCAATGTTTTTACAGTAAGTAATAATCTATTAAATCTATTAATCTACTTGAATTTGTGAATGAATGGCTCCCTTTTATAAAACGAGTTTGATCAGGGTAGATTATAAGAGGAGTTACTTTCTCTAGCCTTTTTCCGAGGGCTTTGCATATTATTTTAAGATCAACATTAATAAGGGATATGGGACGATAGCTGGTAGGAAACATCAGGTCTTTACCTGATTTAAATGGAAGACTGATCTACGCAGAATTCATATTTGGTGGAAGTCTGCCATTTTCCTAGGTTTCCTGCAACATTCTATGGAATATTTCAGAATTCTTTATAGAACTCTGCTGGAAATCTATCTGGGTCTGGAACCTGTTTATTCTTTCAGGATCATATAATGTATTCCCGGTCTGGTCTTTAACAGCGGATAAAGTTGTTTTTATTTTTTTATTTTAAGCTGGTTAAACAAAAAGCTATCTGATTTATTCTCCTGCTCAACGTTTTCTGTTCGAAGCCTTTGAATTAAGAACTGGGTCTGTTTATTAATAATTTAATTTAATTCTAGTTTTGCTTTACAGATTTTGCCCAGTATCTCCTCATCCAGGGAAGCTTTTAAGGATGTAATAGCTTCTTCTAATTCCTGATCATGTTTGTTTTCTATTTTCTTTTTATTTGATGAGAATTTGATTATTTTACCTTTAAGCACAGCTTTTCCTGCCTCCCAGAAAATGGATGATGACGTACCAGGCAGGTCATTATATTCCAATTATGAAACCCACTCTTTTTAGAAATATTTAATAAAATCTTCATCCTTAGTCAATGATGTATTGAATCTTAAGTTTTTGCTTTGTAGAATTTTTTTCCTATTTATTAGAGTTAAAGAAATATGGACATGATCACTGACAGCTATAGAGGGGATCTCCATGTCTGAAATGTCAGCCAAAGGTGAGCTGCCGACTAAACAAATAATCTAGTCGAGAATAAGAATGGTGGACATTTGAGAAAAAAGTATATTTCTTATCGCTAGGGTGAAGAGATTGCCATGCATCTCAAAGTGCATGATCACTCGTTTACTGCTTAACTATATCTATGGCTTGCCAGCTGCACTGGGTTCCTGCTGTTACTAAACCTGTCTATTTCTTCATCTAAACCAAAGTTGAGGTCACCCCAAGAAGAAGTGAGCAATCCAAGTGTTCAGAAAGTGCAGAGAAAAAGGTATGAACGAATGAGGGGTCATCAACATTTGGGCCATATACACTGACAATACATACATTTTGGTAATGTATAGATAGTTTTATTATTATAAATCTACCCTCTGGATCTGTAACTGTGTCTATTACGTTAAAATAACTTTTTTATTTATTAATATTGCTACTCCCCTTTGCCTTGAGTTATACCATTCAGAAAACACATTAGGAAACCCGGGGGATTTAAGATAATCTGAAACTGAGGTAGATGTATAAATCTCTTGTAATAAGACTACATCTGCCTTCAGTGTTTTAAGCTGGTTAAAAATTTTAATTCTTTTTTCTCTGGTGCCAGTTCCATGAACATTCCATTTGATAAACCTTAGAATAGCCATAGTTGTCTGACTAAAGTTGAAGATTGCATGTCACCATAGAAACAGATTAACACAGTGCAGTCATAGTTAGTGCATGTGGTTGCCTGATTGAAAGTCCAGAAGCAGAGATGTAAGAAAGAGAGAAATAGAAGAAAGTTAGCAAGGTGTTGGGGGTGAGAGGGGGAGAGAGATATATGGTTATGTTATGAAAAATTTCTCTGTGTGTGTGAGTGACAGAAGAAAAACAAAGAGTGATCAAGATATTTGGTGATAGACATGTGAAGAGGAGGAAAGAAGAGCCGATATCCCAGTGCACAGCCCTGGCCCCGCCCAGATTATACAACATAAACATCCTACTGAGCTGTCTTTACATTCGATTACAATTTCCTAGTAAAACAACTCTTATCTAACCAGTGATACATGACATAGACTAACCTGTTGTTGCTCTTAATAAAGCCATTGGGGGATCTGCTGGTCCCTGAACAGCTGACCATTAACTTACAGTTTATCTACCGCCACTGTAGCTCTGGTGCCTTCAGTGATATATTTCTTCCTGATTGGGAATAAAACTCAGCTTCTATCCAGAATCTCTTTCGGATATTGATCGTTAACGCTGTAATTGGTTCCACGCACCTCTCTGCCCCGGCCTCTGACCTGCTCTTTTTGCTTGTAGTGCTCGAATTTAGCAACAATTGGTTGCGGGTGGCTGTTGTTGGGCCTCTTACCTCCGAGCCGGTGGGCGTGATGAAAAGCAATGTTTTTTACCGTGTGACTAGGGAGTTTCAGCTGACAGTGGAGAAATCTGGGACAGTGATATCAGCGTCTCTCTATGCCTGTTCTCGGATCCTGGAGAAGACAAGGTTGTCCCGCATGCCCTGGCCCTGAATATCCAGGATGGTTTCTGTCATCTT
This sequence comes from Valencia hispanica, assembly GCA_963556495.2. Classification (NCBI taxonomy): domain Eukaryota; kingdom Metazoa; phylum Chordata; class Actinopteri; order Cyprinodontiformes; family Valenciidae; genus Valencia; species Valencia hispanica. Next base: position 41,224,765 of record OY747715.1, read on the forward strand.
TTTGTTTTCTCCGGACAGCTGCGTCATCCCATCGGTGAGTTTCTGTACAATGTCTTTCAGCGTTTGGTTTTCTACAGCAAGTGATGCCACCTGTTCTTGGCAGAGCTACACAGACTCCCTCAGAGCTTTAAAATTCCTTGTGGAGAACCTCAACCAGGGCAATACGGGAGTCTAGGCTGGCTAGCTTCTTATCAATTCAATCTAGGACATCGGTGGAGCTTTTTCTCTGAAGAGATGGTGGAGGTGCTGGCTTCAGAACGGATGTGTTTCTGCAACTGTTAGATTGCCAGTTCCGTCTGTCTCAGTCGTTGTGTCCTTTGGCCTTGCCTGAGGGCCAGGTGGCACCGATTGTATGGCAGCCTTGCTTCTGTCAGTGTGCCCCAGGGCAGCTGTAGCTACAACGTAGCTTTACCGCCATCAGTGTGTGAATTTGTGTGTGAATGGGTGAATTTAGTGTGCTGCGCTATACAAGTACAAACCATTTGACAATTTACCAATCCCAGAAAACATTTTTTTACTGGTCCATTGCAGACTTTAAATTCTGAAAACTTAAACTAATGTTAACTTATTTGATCTTAAAGTAATAGAGATAAATACTCTGTATGGCTACATACATGCCTCTTGTTGTTATGTAATGTTTCATGAAAGGATTTTTCTCTTTGCACTTACACTGAACACAGTGAGCTATGATATCAAATGTCAGGTAGGGGCTGCATGGCGGTACAGTTGGTATCAATGTTATCTTGCAGCAAGTAGGTCCTGGGTTTGAATTCCAGCATTTTGTCTTTCTAAATGGAGTTTTCATGTTCTCCCCATGCATGCATAGGTTCTCTCTGAGTACTCCGGTAATGATACCAAATGATACTGTGCAATGATAAGTGGTGATAGACAATGGATGGATGCATGGTTGCATGGATGGATTGATGGATGGATCATTAAATCAGATAACTGTTTCCCTCTGTAATAGAATGAAAAACAACTATGAACATTAACCCAAAACACAACTTCTTCTGTAATTTCACAGTGGATAAGATGTTTCATTGTGTTTTAATTTAAGTGTCGCTAACCAGAGCTTAACATGATAACTAGACATTTGACTGATAAAACTACAAGGGATTAAGGTCATGTAGGCACAACCTCTGAGAAACTAAGTCAGCGGTAGCTCTGGAAAGTGGAGTTACAACAAGAACTTGGTCTGTTTTCAGCTCTGAACAAAGTGGGCATTGTGACCCAGTATAGATGACATTCTTAGTTATTGTCAGTTAGTTTCAGTGAGGTGTTTTAAATGAACTTAGAGGATGTGGTATGAAAAAGAAAACTATTTAAAAGGAAACTATTGTCTTCGACATGTTCATTTAGGCCATGAAAGAGAGCAAGACTTTTAGCAGATAATAGGAAGATTGAATATTATATTATAATATTTGACCTCTGTGTGTCATTAAACCGTTGGATTTGAAAGCCTTTTACAAATCTCAGAGTTAGGGATTTCAACAGACTGCATTTTGACACATTCTGACCTCCCTAATTGCTCATGGTAAATGTTCAAGACAGTTTAAAAACTTGGAACTCAATGAAGATGTGAACTCTGGCAAAGAGTATTTTTATTTCTTATTTCTAATTTCTTTCATATTCTTATATTATACTGCAGTTTTAAAGACTAATTGGAATAAGGTAAAATCGGAATTTGCAGGTCTAACCTTGACAAATCCTGAGAAGACAAATCAGCTACATGATTCTGATCTCTGCCCCTCTTCTAGAAAGTGTTATCAGAAGCTTTTCTCTTATTATTTTTGGACTAGTTTGTATTTTCTTGAAATATTTAGATGCCCAAGCCTACAGAGGTAAGCAAAGCAGCAGCATTGGACAGATAGAGAAAATAGAAGTTCTACTGTCTAACACAGAACAGACTGTTGAGTGGAAGCTTGTTACCATGCACTTACTACTAACTTAAAAGCCTTACTGTGTCTTTAATTGGTTAACTATTATTTTAACTGTATTATTTCAACTATTTACTAAGAACCATTGATGACCAGCAGTTATCCAATATTAGGAATATACCGAAATGTTTTTTTTTAATGCAATAACCTACTACTTAATTGTCTTTACAGTACTGCTTGTGCACAACATCCCCACACACACGTCTCATCTCTCCACCATAATTTGCTGCAGTGAAGTGCTCTGGTGTTCATTACACAAAGTTTAAAACTGAAACTAAGTTTAAAAGGCCGTAAAAAGTATGACTTCCATGCTGTTTCAAGTGGGAGTGATCAAATGATCCCAGATCAGGTCACAAAGACGGCCCCCCAAGGCCCCACACAGGGGTTTCTCATTTAGATTTATCACCAGGCAGCAGGTCATTAAATTTCAGCTTCCCTGTTTGATCGTACTGACCACCACCATTCCCTCCATTTGCTTAAGACATTCATTAATCACACCGTAAAAAGAAATGAATCCATCAGCTGACGTAAAAAAAAGAGAGCAAAAAAAAAACACACACGCACACACACAATTCTCTGAAGTAATTTAAAGGAGCTCAGGGGGAAATTAAAGGGAACAAGCTGGGGGATACGTTTTCAAATAGCTGTGTAATCAGGTCCTGAGCTATGTAATAGCCCTGAAAGATGAGCCGCTCTTTATTGGAATGTCTTTATTAGACGTGTTCTTCAGACATTACATACAGCTGAATAAATGCAAGATTTCTGATTTCATGGAATCCTTTCCCACTGATAAACCAAGACACAGATGGTGTGATTATGTGGTTTTTCTGCAGCAGAGCCTAGTTTGATTCCACATTGATTAATAAAACACAAATTTCTATATCTCTCTCCCCCCACACTTACTTGATTATATCTTTTATAAGCCCAGCACATATGAGTTCAGTTCCTGGCAGAGAATATTTGATGCAGCAGTCGGCAACAGCTTTCCTTTGTCTGTGCACATTCATAAATGCATGAGTGTGCTGGCACACACTGCTCAGCGTTGTCAATAGGGGACACCGGTTGGTTAATAAATATTATAGGTCAATGTGTTTTGATGAAGGAGCCTGAGACTGGTGCACAGACAGCATCCCTCGTGCATTCTTCACGGATCAGTTCAGAGGCCAGGCTGGATGAGATATTGTTCCCGTTTTCCTTTCGAAAAATGTTCTCCTTTCCCTTTGGACAAAATGACATTTATACCCCCTGTCACAGCATTGTGTCTGCCTTTTGTTTCAATGACGTAAGAAGGTACGTCGTCATTAAAAAATAACTCTCCAGCACAGGACCTAGCATCTGACACAAGTAGATCACCACATAAGCCAGGTTTGTGAACTTGTGAAAAAACTTCCTACATCTCGCACTCGCTAGGCATTTTACACCACTGCACAATTAAGGCAGCTAAGGGGCTGTTTACACGACAACGTTTTTCAGCAAAACGGAGGTTTTGCTCTCTGATTCGGCCTCTCGTTTTCATGACAACAGGAAAACGGGGGGGCGAAAACGCAGCTTTTGGGAAACGGCTTCCAGAGTGGAGAGTTTTGAAAACTCTGGGGGATTCGTTGTCATGTAAACGCAAGCCGGAGACTTTTGAAAACGATGACGTCACTGCCAGCCACCTACGGACATGTTGCACTTGCGCACTCCGCCTTTCTACAGAAAAACAACAACAATGGCGGATCTAGGTATGCGGTTACTGCTGATGCAGCTTCTGTAGTTATTTGGTCTCTCTGTAAGCAAAACTTAGAGATCATCAGGCTTCTATGCGATCGCCAATGGAAACGCATACAATACGTGCGCCAAATAATCAATATCCCTTTGTTTAAGCGGAGGAGAACTACAAGAAGACCAGCATTGTTAGTTATCATGAAATGTTTCTTTTCCGGGTTGTGAGGGGGGAAACTTGGAACACTGCATACACGGGGCCCACTGCCATCTAAAGGCCGGGCATATGTACTACATTGTTTTCCATCGCGCGCCCTGTCGTGTAAATGCAGTGCGTTTTCACCCGCGTATTCAAACAAAAACAGCAATGTTGTCGTGTAAACAGCCCCTAAGACTCAAGCACCTCAGCAATGATAAAATTTCTTCCTATATGACACCATGCTGAAGCTATATACTGAAAGATAAACTGATGGAATGATTTCAATTCAGATTAGTTTGGCTAACATTTATCTGACCACTGGGGGCACTAGAAAAGAGCATTAAAATGTCAATTTCAGTCGATCAACTGTTCTGTAAATAGTGAAAAATGGCGGAGCAAAAGTAATGCTCCCCTTCTTGAAACAGCAGAAAGCTCAGGATTCCACAGCTTTGATCCCAGCGTGCATGTGCTGTTCACATTAGGAGCACATCAAAGTGACACACATACTTCAAACTCATGAGAAAGACTTGATGGTCTAAGATATCAAAAAAGGAAAAGTTTTACTAGTAGATAGAGAAAATGAACCCTGTTTTTGAAGCAATTTGTTGTATTGATGGCAATTAGGGCTTCCACTGCTTATGATAGTGCTTGACATGCCTCAATGCATGGCCGCCTTTGTCCTAAAGCATGCCTTCCAAGCTTTTTGCACCATGTGGATCATACAAACCTTCAAAAACCTTCTCAAACTTTCACACACATTAAAATGGGCCCATCAGGCATTCCCAGTGCTGAGATTCTCTTATCACATTCAACACTCCCGTGAATCCACCGGTCCTCTACCCATCATGCATTTCTCCCAAGGAATGGGATTCCTTTCACACCACTAATGGCTACAGAAAAAGGAACATTTTCATTTTAATTATCTGCTCGGCTGAGGGGTTCCTTTGGTATTCCCCTGCCTTGTGCCCTTTCATCACGTTAAATTATTGCTGATACCTGGAAGGGGACTACTGAAGAAGAGGTGAAAAAACAGACACGCACACACACACACACGCACGCATGCACACGCACGTACACCCAAACAAACACACACTAAAGCTTTGGCCCTCTTGTGCTGGAGATAGAAAGGGACATTCTACCGATCTGCAGCATTGTACTCTAGATTTCCATAGTCTCCCTCCAATGTGGGTTTGGTGATGACCCACGGACTAAGAGAATGAGAAGGGGCAGAGAATGTGCTTATATAGGAGTGATGATGTCACACATTCACGCATTAAATTTCCATCTTCTTCCTGTTGAAACTGAAGGCTGGTTTAATACAGTGCATTGTTAGATTAATAGTCTTTACGGCAGGAGGTCTGTCTCTGTAGTCCAGTTCTGTCATTATGGCTGATGGCAAAACAAACAAAACTGAAAACCATGTATCGTTTAGTGCGGTTTCATGTGACAAAAGTTGTAAATAAGTTCAGAGATGTCTACTTTCCTGAGCCGTTATAAGTGGGAAAGCAGTTGTCAACCATACTGTCTCATAATGCAATAATTATGTGTTCTTTGAAATAAAGCCAAAATAAGAACCAGGAATTTGGCTTGTCTTTAAGAAGCAGCATGGACACAGTTGTAGTCTTGGACCAGGAGTCCGATCCCCACCTCCTCCTACTGAACCCTGCACTCCCAAGAGTTTCCCGATGTTCTTCAGACTGTGAAGGGCTTCAGACACTGGCAGATTGGACAGTCTTTTTTTCTTCTTCTCATTTAGCCACATCTCGAACAGTGTGTGTAGAGGATGGCACTTGCTGAGCTCCTGCTGCCTCAGCATGTGGTGTCTGCTTGGGAAGGAGAGTGGCTCCGTTTGAAGGTTCTGGAGGGGTCTTTGTCCCCGTTCTCTATTTCGTGGGCTGAGAGGAGTCGCATACTGAGAGATCAGATGGCGTCAATCGTTGGCAAGCACAGCGATGTCTACTGAATAGGCTCAGAAACATGACAGATTTACAAAGACAGCACTGTAGATCCTGCCAGTTCTCCCATATTCATAAGCTGACTTCTGTGGGACTCCTTGCTGAGCCAGAGACATGCATGTAGAAATTCAGAAGGCAATATTATCAGTTTTAACCCTTGGTTGCCTTGTGGTTTGTGTTTTGTAGCTGAAACCTGGGCAGAACAACGGCAAGGACAGCGACAGTGAGAGTGTGAGTGGTGAGTCCAAGCCTTCCATCAGGAGCAGCTCCAGAGACCGACTGACAGATGTGAGTAAGCTTCCTGAACTTACACACTGGAAAACCCCAACCTCACTTACAAAGCATATATGAGGAGGTATTAGCGCCATTTTAGATCAAAGACAATAAATAATGTGGCCACGGAGGAGTACATTTCTCTCGATTAATTTTACATATTTACGCGAGAAAAAAAATCGGGTATTGTCTAAAATGTCAAATTTAAGAGAAGAAATGCACATTTTCCATTATCAAAGGCATACATTTACAATAATAAAACTAAGATATTCTCTGACATTTTAAAGACAAAAAAAAATAATTAATCAGAAAAATCAAGCTATGACAAAAAAAGTCAGAAGTCCTCTAAGGAGATGGGCATCTGGATATTTTCTAAAGTATAACTGCTCTTTTCTTGAATCACAATGACCTCTCCCAGGTGCAGACTGGATCCAGTCATGTTGCAGCTTCTTCCTCAATGTCTATTTTAGAACCCGCTCCTAGCATCTGCTAAGAGGAGATGTTGTGATTAAGTAAGAGTCCAGATAATGCAAATTTCTGACTTTTACAGTATCTTAGTATATCTTCGTTTTAAAATTATATATTTATTATTTTATTCACGGAAAATTAACCTTTTCCTTGAAAATAGCTAAAATTATATTATAAACTAGTTTTTGATGCAAGTTTATTCCTCTGTGGCCACATTATTTATTTTCTTACATCTACATCTCTTAAGTCCTTTGCCATTTTCATATTTATGTTCACACTCTCCATAAGCATTCAGCATTCACTGGGAATAGTGTTACTTTGTAACAAATCTAGCAACTTTTTCACATTTTTATCCTTGGAAGTTATTTCTGGTAACAATATGACCACAAGATTTAATGTATATATATAGAACATTTGTTCTTGTGAGTCCAGGTCATCATTTCCTCAGCTATACAAAAGGGCAAAGATTCACTAGTGAGGGCTCTTCCTTATGTGCACCATACATGTCTGTTTTTATATATATTTATTGTTTTAAACAGCAATAACTAGCCAGAATCCCTGGCTTCCTCTCAGCTCTTTGATTCTGGCTAACATGCAGTATAACAAGAGCGCAGAAAACATTGTAAAGCTGTGAAAACTTTAGGGGAAGGATTGTTTTTTTTTTGTTTTGTTTTTTTACAACTGTTCAAGGGATTTTTCTAAGATCTTCCTTAAAAAATGCAATCCTAAAATCTTTCAAATGAAAAGCAGTGTTTATGTCCTAAATGTTTTTCTTCTTTCAGGTAAGTCAGGATTACCAAAAAATTTTCTTCCCGTATTATTTTTTTCCCTTTCTTAATGTCCTACAAATGCAGCGAATTACCTACATATATCCTAAGTATTTGATAGAATTACTTTTTAAATACTATGACTTTAGTCAAACGTATTGGGTTTCCTTCCAAAAGCTTCTCTCATTTGTTTGCTGGAATTCTTGCCCATTCCTCCTGACAGAACTGGTGGAACTGAGTCAGCTTTTTGCCTCACAAAAACCTTCTGTGGGACTGAGATAAGGGCTTTGTGATGGCCACTCCAAAACATTGACCCTGGTGTGCTTTGAGACATTGTCCATTTGGAAGGTCCATTTATTCCCAATCTTGAACTCCATAGGTGATGTTTGGGATGTTCCACGTAATGTTCTTTCCTTTACTTTTAGCTTCCTCAAAATTAAAGTTCCTGAGTGGATTTGCAAACTGCAATATGGCTTTTTTATGTTGCATCTAAAATAATGACTTCTTTGCCGAGAGGCCTTTCAGCCTATTTTCAATTATTTTACTGTGAATAATGGCACTCTCATAACAGTTACAGCCAGGATCTTTAGAAGGTCTTACTTTTTTTCTGGGGTTGATTCACACATTCATGTTTTGGACACTAAACCCATCTCCTTCCTGAATGCTGTGGTTTACAAAGCGATGACATCATCTTCATCTAGCGTTTCCCAAACTGTTACAAGGTATAGTGATCTTAATGCATGTAAGCAGAAAAGGTTCTGCCAGATTTAATGTCAGATGTGGAAAAAAGGTTTAGTCAATTAATTAAGGGTATATAAATATCTGGTTAAAACTGTATATAACACAGAACAAAGATATATCTATGCGTTCCTTGTGAATATGTAGAAGGAAAACAATGAGAAGAGAGCAGCTGTGTGTCCCTCCACCATATTCTGAGATGTTTAACCGGCTTCAGGGACCTTGTAGCTGGCCTTCTGTCCCTTCTCCTCAATTTGTGTGGAAACCACAGCGAAGAGATCAGATATCTGGCCATAATTAAAGCTGCCAGTTGGGAGGCGAGCTTGTCTTTGAGGAAGACATGGCTGAACAACTGAAGCAAAACGGATTCTGCATGTAGCTTTACAGTGCTTGACTGGGCATGAAATGAAATAAGTAATTTGATGTTGACAACAGAAATTGAAATGATAGTTGCTGATTTCTGTGGCGACTGTGCAGCTGCATTCCAATGCAACTTCAGCATAAAACATAGCTTTTGGAGAACGCTTATAATAATCTGGCACTGACTGTTACATAGAATGATGAAGCATCCATTTGCATTTAATGTCTATTCTAGGTAACTAAAAACTGAATCTACACTACAGCTAATAAACAGCTTCATCCAGAATTAGAAAATACCAGTGCATTTTTCCTCTGTGGTCATGTTGCTTTCATTTAGTATATAACCTAATGTATTTTGTTCTGCTACAAGTATTAAAGCTAGGTACAGTGATCACTAAAATTGATAACCAGATCTTTAAGAAGCAGCATTCTGCTTTAATTGCTCCGAGCTGTTGGCGGCCTCAGAGACCAGCTAGTTCTCTCTGTTTAGATCATATCCAGATGTACTTTGACTTGTTGAACATTTATGTTTTTATTGTGTTCTGGTTTCCCTTCAGTTATCAGTTACATTCATGTGCCTTGTAGCAATGAGGCACTGTTACATTTATATTTTAGACTTTTATTGATTTATGTAAGTGAAAACACTTATGAAATACACAGTTATTAGTTCACACCGGTTCCAGGGGTCAAATCGCTCAAACGGACGAAAGTCGACGCTTTAAAATTAAAACCCAGCTGCTTTCACACTTTGTAGTCTGCGTTGGCTCGTCGGGGCATCAGCGCATCATGTCATTACGTCAGCGTGCGGGCGTGGATTTGTCTGTTGCTAGTTGTTTACAACATGGCGGATCATGTCGAGTGGCTTGGGTTTATTTAATTAATGAAGCCACACAAGCCAGACAACGTTGTCTAAACACACAAGAAAGTTAAAAGAAAAATATTTAACTGCTTACCTTGGACTCCAATATCCTCCGATATCTTCCTCCAAATAAATATGATCTCTTCCTGTCTTTGTAAAAAGACGAAGACGGGTCATACAATTCACGAACATTACACATAGCGACGGTTAGTTGATCCTCCATCTTGAATGAAAAACTTGCCGATCCACCAATGGAAGGAGTAACTACGTCAGTACAAAGAGTCGCTCTGATTGGTTGACGATTGGCGTTTGCTGCCCGAAAGTTCAGTTTTCCCAACTTCACACAGCAGCTGCTCCAACGGTCCATCAGCGCATCCGGGCAGCAGCCGCGTGGACGCGCTGATGCCAGCTGTGCCGATGTGCGCGACTTGCTGCGGGGCACCTTGGCGCCCACTAGATGCGTAGGTACCATAGACTTGCATGTAATCTAGCTGCCCTGCTGCCTGGACGCGTTGACCGGTGTGAACGTGCCATTACTCAGCAACACAGCAACTGGGGCTTCAATTAGTTTATTTTGATTTGGTGGTGTTTGGGTGTGTCTTTATTTACAGGCCCCATTTCATCATTGTTTCTGTAAAAGGAAAATGGATAATTGTTAACTTTCAGTATTTCAGTAAATGATTAAACTACAATAATGTGAAAGCTAAGAGTTAAAGAACTATAATATAACAGTTTAATTCTGTTTCCAAACACTTACCTTAGCCGTTTTCCATTTCCTAGCAGGTGTGCACAGACAAAACTTTGCCCAAGGGTTTGCACACATCTTATTAATTCTGGGACTGTACCGCAACAGGAAATTGATTAAGGGGAGGGGTGTTTTGGCAATATGATGTTTCCTGTCAAATTTTGTTGTAATTATTAGGTTTAATTCTAATGTTTGTAGTTTACCTCGGTTTATAAATGTATTGGTTTGTTTGCTCCTTTTTTAATATTGTTTTTGCTTTCATCTTACTGAATGTAGCAGTGTTTTACCCTCTGGAATGGATTCTCCCAATTTAGGTTCACCTGTATTTAAGCTGCCTGTCTTCCATTGTTCTGTGTAGGTATGTGGTTGGTAACACAGTTAAAAAAGAAGCTTCTTTCTTTTTTTCTTTTTTTACGTGTCCTGTTTGGCAGTGTGGAGCTCAGAATTGGTGTCTGAATACCAAGTAGAAGCCCAACAGATTTACTTTCACAAGCGGAGCAGTACAGCTTTTGCTATAGTCCTCCACTTGATATATGTGTGAAAAATCTTTATTATGAATTGTTGGGGTTTTTATTTCCTGATGTTATGGACACGGAGACGGAAAATTAAGGAGAAGAAAGAAGGAAGATGAAGAAGAGAGGTAGGAAGCAAAATGTCATGAGAGAGGGTGAGTTGAAAATACAAGAGAGGAAGGGGAACAAAGAAAACACAGGAAGACATTGAAGTCTGCCTCCATACCCACAGGACGGCAGAGAGAGGGGGAAAAACAAAACAAAACACGAAAAAGGAACATCGACAAAACAAACCAAACATTGTGAACTAAGAATTACACAACCACATCACACAAAAATAGATATAAAAATACAACAACAATGTCACAGAAAAACTCATGGTACCGATTAATCAAGCTCTAGTAATGATAACCTCAGCCCAATAATATATCCTTAAACACCAGAGACCCCACATCTATGTGTGTGTGTTAGCATGCTGGTGCTTATAAGGTTTCTCCATAAGAGTGTTCGATAGTTGGTGTGAGCAGGCATCAATCCGTCTCCCAAGAATCGATGCAGACATGAAGGAGATCGGAGCAAAGACGTCCAAAGGACCCCCAGAGCCCCAGGCGGACCCGGGTGGGGCCGACCGCATCCCCCAAGAGTGGAGCAAAGGAGAACCCCAGGGGAAAGTCCAGCGGCCACTATGCAGGGGCCCAGGGGGCAGCAGTGACGAGCCCACGGGCCCCGCCGGCAACCGGCCGCACAAGAGCGGGCCGGTCAATGGACCGGGAGAGCTGGGGCCCAAGGCCACCCCACCCCCCAGCAGGGACCCGACAAGGGACCGGCCGACGAGGGGCCCCCGGCACTGGAGGGGCCGCGGCCGGCCACCGGCCGCCACGCGCCGCCTCCACCCTAGGCCAATCCCCACCCTAGGCCAATCCCCACCGACAACATCCCAGCGCCCCACCGATAGCCGCAGGGGACGGACAGCATCCCCAGGCCGGGCTCAGCCAGCATCTGGACACCAAGTTGTACCAGCTCCCGGGTCCTGATCCCGCGCAACACAGGGCGCCGAGACCAGGCATCCAACGAGGGCCAGGGCTGGTCCAACCCGCCAATGAACCGGCCACGCACGGCGCGCACAGAATAGGTGATCGAACGAGCAGAGACGCCGGATCCGCATCCCGCCGAGCCACCGAGCAGGCACCATCCAACAATCCCAAACCTGGCACCTCTAAAAGAGGTGCCCCAACCAACCAAAGGAAGAAAAAGAAGCTTCTACTCACGTTCCGAATTTGCTTTTGCTACTGTTTGGGTCCCACCTCCCTGACCGTTTGACCACCATGACATGCACCTAACATGCCTATTTAAGGAATTCACTATATTTAAAAATCAGACCCTGAAGTGATTATACAGTGACACAATACTCTTCAATAGTGCCTATTTCAACTTTGTTTACATTTCAACCACAGACTCATTATGTGATGGACAAATACAAAGAACCCCCACCCTTTTTAAATTGTTTGCATCTTCAAACAGGTTTCTTTCCCATTACTTCTGCCAGCACTCAACAAAAGCCCCATCATCATGCTGCCACCACCATGCTTCACTGTGGGGATGATGTGTTCAGGGTGTTAGTTTCCCACCACACGTAGCATTCTGCATGTTGTCCAAAACGCTCAAATGTGGTCTCATCTGACCTGAGCACTCATTTGCCTTGCCTTTTTTCAACAAATCAACTCTCATAACTCTTGCCACTTCACAGGTTCTCCCACCTGAGCTGTAGATCTCTGCAGCTCTTCCACTGTTACCATGGGTCTCCAAGTTGCTTTTCTTATTAATGCCCTATTTGCCCCTTTGTCAGTTTAGGTAAATTAGGCACTACTCTGTTATGGTCTCTCACATAAAAAACTATATAAAGCAATCTAAAAGTTGTTTTTGTGTTATTTTTTAGCAGAATATTCCCCAAATGTAAAAAAAAAATTTCCTGCTGTGATTTAACAAATTTCCTAAGTAGAACCTATCTACCTCCCCTCACTTGTTGAAAATTCCTGTAGCGTATGTCTACCTGAACGTACATCTCTGCCACTCAGAAGACTCCAGAGAACAGAGGAAGCGCCGGTCCTGGTTTCCTCTTCTTCCTCTGGTCAAGACACTACACATGAGAGTGAGTAAGTCTTAAGACGAGCTGCTGAAAGCTGCCTGCTATGCAGAAAGACTTTTAGACTCACATGTCACTTTAGATGGTCACACTATATGAGGCTTCATCTCCAGTCCCTACAGGTTTCCGAACAAGTCCCCTCCACCCATGCTGTAAAAACCCACTTAACACATCAGAATAGGTGAAAGCCAGTGCGTTTCCCCATGATTTAGAGGACAAAATGGTAAAATTTCAAAAAGATTTAAACTGTGCTTGTTACTTTTTCTATTTCTTTCACAATTACTAGGATTTGCAAAAGGATTCATAATCATAACTTTTTGACATTTTGTCACATTACTTGTACAAGCTTCAATTTATTTTGTTGGGAGTTTATGTGAGAGACCAACACAACCTTTTCAAGTGTAAGAACATCAAACACTATGAAAAAAAAAATCTGAAAATTGTGGGACCTAGTTCTATTCAGCCCCCTTTACTCCAATACCACACAAAAAAACTACCAGAACCTGCTGCCTTCAGATGTTGTCTGAATAAAACCCACCAGTGTCAGATTTAAATGAAGTGGTTCTTTGAAGACTACAGAGTTTTGGTATTAGTGAACAAACACCATCATAAAGACAAACCAACACAGCGGATTGATACATCATCCGAAAAATAATTATGTATAAATATAACTATGGCTCAACAGCAAACCTGAAAGGATATGAGGTCACCTAATCTGGCAGGCCGAGCAAAAGGAGCATTGATCGGAGAGGCAGCACAGCCACCCATGTTAACTCTAAAGGAGTTAGTCATGAACTCCGCAAATCTCCCCTTTGTGCAAGAAGAAACACTATTGTAGAAAGAGAGCAATCAAAAAAATCCAGTTTAAAGTGTGCCACAACTCATGTACCAGCCATGGCCAACAACAAGGTTTTGGCGATGAAAAAAATACCCTGACGTTATTACCTACCTGCAAAATGCTTTGTGGGGTGGGAACGGAGATGTACTTATTCTACTCAAATAAATAATTTGCATTGCATTTGTAGCATTCATGTAATTCCGCAGCAGAGGGGTGCTCCCATACAGCCAGGAAACAAAGAGGAAACATCAAAGTCACTCGTTAGTAACAGGGAGCAATGTGACACAGGAGCTGTCTATGACCCACACTGTTCATTAGACCAACAGTTCGCTAATGGCATTTGCTCCTGGACTCCCCTCCCCTCACGGTCTGACTGCACTCCAATGAAGCAGATGAAGTGAGTTTGCCGACCTGGCACTGGCTAGCAGGGAGATGGAGGCCAGAGGAGGTCAGGCCTGGCAGACCCCCTCCTCTCGCTTTCCCTCCTCTCTCCATCCTGCCAGCTCATTAAGGCCTACAAATGGCACATCAGCTCGCCTGTGTTTGCCTCAACCCCAGACCCCAGCTAAATTGGCAGGCTTAGCTGTATTTGCTAGCAGCTCAGGGTTCCCTTTTGGATTTGTTTGAAGCAGACATGGCAGAAATCCCCCGCACCCCGCCCTCCCGTCACCCCACCCCTTCAGTCGGGGTGGCAGGCATTCAGGCAGTCCTGAGCAGAGGGAGTCTGCTGGATCGGGGAGGGCATGGAGCTCTGGATGAATCACTCCCGTTTAGTCTCTGCGGCAAGGGGTGAAATGCCATCATTACCCGGCTGCCTATCAAATAAATTGGCAATTACGGGCCTGGGATTGCAAGTAAACAGCATGTTACTCTTTTTTTTTTTTCCACCCAAGGCTCCTGACGAGAGGCGGGTGCAATAGAGAGAAGCTCTGCAGTGCTGGGTCAGAGCCCGCCAGTTTGTGTTATCCAACCTGATGAGAGGCGCAAGAGGCAGGCTATAATGAATTCACCCCCGTATATCAGTGGCCATTTTTATTGTGAGCCAAGGCTTCCTGTAGTAGGCTGGTTTAGCTAGCCTTCTGGGTAAATTCTGCCTGATATATTGAGACAGAGGCAATGGTGTCCAATCAATTTTTACATAGTTGAAACTACATATTTACACACACTGTATAATAGGACACCATCTCTTTTTTGACTGAAATAAAACCGACTAAATGTGTCCTGTTCATGTCAGTTAGGGTTAATAAAATTATTTCCATTAATATGATATGGTGACATATGCCAGAACAAAAAGAGATTTAGATTTTGTTTTAACTTTCTTCAAAATTTAGAAGATTAGGCACATCTTGTAGTATTTGGTAAACTTGCCTTTTAAACCAAATGACTTCTTGGCTGCATTTCTGATCAGCGCTCTCCTTTTTCGGCCTGTGAGTTTAGGTGGACGGCCTTGTCTTGGTAGGTTTACAGTTGTGCCATACTCCTTCCATTTCTGAATGATCGCTTGAACAGCGCTCCGTGGGATGTTCAAGGCCTGGGAAATCTTTTTGTAGTCTAAGCCTGCTTTAAATTTCTCAATAACTTTATCCCTGACCTGTCTGGTGTGTTCTTTGGACTTCATGGTGTTGTTGCTCCCAACATTCTCTTAGACAACCTCTGAGGCCGTCACAGGGCAGCTGTATTTGTACTGACATTAGATTACACACACGTGCACTCTATTTAGTCATTAGCACTCATCAGGTAATGTCTATGGGCAACTGACTGCACTCAGACCAAAGGGGGCTGAATAATTACGCATACCCCACTTTTCATTTATTTATTTGTAAAAAATGTTTGGAATCATGTATGATTTTCGTTCCACTTCTCACGTGTACACCACTTTGTATTGGTCTTTCACGTGGAATTCCAATAAAATTGTGGAAAAGTTCCAGGGGGCCGAATACTTTTGCAAGCCATTGTATATCTCAAGAAGACTAAATTAATAGAGAAAATATAGTTTTTGTTAGCTTTTTACTACTTTGTATAAATAAGTAGGCTTGCCAACCGCCATTAAAAAGAAGTTTATGGCTTATTGCATCATTTTCAGTGTTTTGTTGTAAGTTTTAAAAGGTCCTACGTTTTTTGAACTCACCATACATTTTGAACATTCCATGATTCACCACAGGTGTGCAATGCAGCATAGTACAGACAAGCTTCTGCCTGATGTTCATGTGTGGCTTATAAAAGAAAGATTGGTCTTATATACATGCAGATTTCTTTTTAAATTCTGAATCAGCACTTAAAATGAAACAACTTTGTTTGTGAGTGGGTGAAATGGACTGAGAAAGGTTTATCATTGGTCAGTCAATGTAGTGTGATCATGCTGCATGTAAATGTGCGGATCAATCCCTTTCTGACCATCTGGAAGGACAGTCAAGGGTGGTCAGAAATGTTGCTAGATGTGTCGCTAGGCGATTTTTGGAAAAAAAGTTGTTCAGCGGGTCTGAAAAGTTGTTAGAAATAAATTGCTACGTTGGCAACACTGAGCTCCGCTCGTTTGAAACAGCTTGTGTGGACTGCACCAATCTGAGGAATGGGGGTGGGGGATCATAATCTTTCCACACAAAAAAATACATTGTTTTGCATTTTTAATTTGTATCATTTGTGTCATACTTTTATTGGACAATGCTACATTATTAAAAATATGTGTTCAATAATTTTTTCACCACCAGGATCCCCGCCTATGTCTTGAGTAATTGAGATCAGATCAGAACCTATTAGTGGCCACTCCAAAACACTGACTTGTTGTCCTTAATCCATTTTGTAACTAATTTGGTATTATGTTTTGGATATTTGTCCATTTGGAAGACCTATTTGTTCCTTAAGCTTCCTGACAGATGTCATAAAAGTGTTTCAATGTTATTTCCTCATGATGCCATCTTTTTTTGTGATACACACCAGTCCCACCTACAGCAAAACACCCCCACAGCATGACGCTTTCACCCCTGTACTACACAGTTGGGATTGTGTTCTTGACCTTGGAAGCTTCCCTGCTTTTTGCTCAAAAGATAGCAACAAATGAAGACCTTTGTTCCTGTTTTTGGAGTAATTTCTTTTTCCTTGCCGAGTAGCCCATCAGCCCAAGTCTCATTTCACTGGGGATAATGATAATGTCTTACGAGGTTCATTCAGCATCTTCACAAGGTATTTTGCCTTTTTTCTGGGGTCAAATCACACATTTTACAGTAAACAAAAGTGTCTCCTCTGGGACACAGAGCCCATCTTCATTCAGAACAACATAATGGCTGAACAATCCCATAGTGTTTATATTTGCCTGTAATTGTTTGAACAGATGAACGTGACACTATCAGGTGTCTGGAAATTATACCCAAGGATGAAGCAGACTTGTGGGGGGTCCACAGTTGTCCTCAAGTGATTTATTTTCATTTTTCTCTATGTTAAACAAGAAAGCAGAGTGTTTGAGGTGTTGTCTTCAATTATTTCCACGTGTGTGCCTCCAGTTTGCTCAAAGACTGAATGCATACTAATCTCAGTGTTTGTAAACTTTGGGATTTTAGGAATGTCAAATAAATTTCTCTCAATTATTATTCTGGAATATTGCAAATACAAATAAATACCTAAAACAGTGAAAGTTTAGTTCGATTACTACTAGCAGGAGGAAGTCCTGATGAACCAATTCTCTGTTCTCTGTTCCAGACTGAAATCTAAAGTTTTCCAGAAATCTAACCTTGTGCGTTCTGAATTCCCTCAGACGATATATATTTTTTCCCCTTGAATGTTGTTTTGTAATAAAACATCTGGAAGTGATATTGTTAAAAGTCAAGCACACACAGTCTTCCAGGGTCTTTGAAGTGGTTACAGCCCAAACATAGCTCGAGTCTCTCTTACGGCTTGTAAAACTGAACTCTGTTATTACTGGCTTTCTGTTGAAAAGATGATGACCCACTCAGAATCCTGTGTGCATGTGGTAAAACCATTTCCAATACTCAAATTACAACTTTTGGAAACTGGCTAATGTCATAATGTCTACTTGTTTTTATGAATACCATCATTATGATTTGATTTTCTGTTCCATACCAGGTTACACATAGTATTATACCCTTTACCTTAGAGTATTGTATGTTGTTTTAAGCTACTCATGTGGTCTGAATCTCACTATCCAAGCGAACTACTTGTGTAATGTCATCACTACTGGTGTCCATCCCACCTCCTCAGTACATTCTCCAATTATTTCCTGACACTCTTATGTAAATGAGGTCACAGTTCCCCTACATGTCCAGATATGCTGGCCAATTTGTTCCGACACGGAACGTGTAATTGCTTGCATCAATTATCTGTCTTTCTCTCTCTGCCTCTCGATAATTTGAAATGTTTCTTATTAGACACAAGCATTTAGATATGGAAGTAGGAATGTTGTACCTATAATTAGCTCATTATCATGGGATCTTACAGTCTGAGGCTCCAGCGACGCTGTTAAATGAGCGGCAGATGTATTTCAGGGGTTACTTAATGCGATTTTTGCTTTTTTAATGGGTTTTTAAAACATGCAGGACAAACCTCAGGATGGCTCATGCATCTCACATATGTGGAAAGAATTAAAGATTAAATGAGTCAGTGCTCTGAGCTCAGAGAATAGACTTCAAAATAGTTTTACTAGTCTATAAGTCATTGAATGGCTTAGCTCCAAAGTATATTCAACATCTTTGTCACTATACCAACTATATCAAGTTTAGGATCTTACCTAATGGGAGATCCTTCTCCCACATGTTTGATGTGCCCACCTGCATGGCTTGTGGCAACTGTAAACAAGACTTCAACTATTAGTTCCGGATTTTTTTAACTAATAGTTGTCCTGTTACCTATCTGAAATTTGAATCTCAGCAGCTCTCCCAGAGTCCCCATGGGCCTTTTGACACTTTCTCTGATTTATACTCCTAATAAGATGGTCAGCTATGTCTTGGTAGGTTTACAGTAGAGACACACAATGTATCGTAATTATCAGCACAATATCAGTGTATGCAATATCACAATAGCAAAGGACTGCTTGGACACAATAGTTTTTGAATAGTATATTTTGAGCGCCATGCCATCATGCTCAATAATATATTAGACCAGTTAAATGGACTCTAACTGCCTGTCATATTTTTAAGGGGTGAGGACCCAATTGCAGGAAAATAAAGAAAATAGAATTAAATTAATAAGAAAATCCCAAAAAACTACAAACTTACAAAAACCTCAAGGGGACCCAGGAAACAGACGGGGAAGATCAAAGAGGGTAGAATGATGACGGAACAGCGAGTAGTGTCAGAATGAGAGCTGAATATATACTGAGGAGGGAATGAGGAAGTGACAGAGAAGACCAATGACCAATTAGAGAAAGCAGATGCAGGTGAGGGCAATGAGTGAAACTGGGTCAAGAGCAGAGTGGCAAGGAGACAACAGGAAAGGGAAGAAATGGCAAGGGAGACAGAAAACTCTTAAGAAACTAGAAACTAAAGATAATATGTCTAGGAAGGAATCTTAAGGAAACACTGGAGAACAGAAGGAAGAAATAAATTAGGAAACCATCTAAAGAGAAATAAACTAAGGAAACAAATAAGAGGGAGGACACAAACAAAAGGTGAAAAACATCTAAGAGCATAAAGGGAAAATGAAAACAAGGAAGTGCCATAAGAATAAATACCAAAGAATACATTAAAATGATAATTTAACCGAATAAGGAAAATAACTTCAAACACCAAAACTGAGAACTATGACACTGCCCTCAGAGTGGTTTTAGAACAATGTTGTTGTTTTTTACAGTTGGAAGCTGTTCCCTGAGCCTCTGTATAGCATATGGAACTTTGTTAAGGCTGAAAATTGCCCAGAAGCCCTGATAAATGGCCAAGTATAACCCCATAATAAAGGCCTGCAATGAAAAGATTGTTTTTCCCCACCCACTGAGCCAGGATATGAATATTAAATGAGCTGCCGGCTGATTGGCCAGTGTACCTCGATGGTTTTATGACGCTGCCTGAAACTAGAAACTCCTGAAGCTAGAAAGTCTGTGTTCAGCCATGTACAGATTCTAGATAACTCAGTGTAGGTGATCTATGGAGCTATCTGACATTCAACCGTACATGTTTGAACAGGCGTTAGAAGAAGGTTTCAATGTTGACTCTCTGGAATAGTACATTTGACACCCCAAGCTGCCAATATTCAACAACAACAAGCTAAATGGGATTTAGATTTTTAAGACCACTTTAATGCCCACACTTGATCTATATTTCTACGGGTTGAACTTAAAGAGGCTGGTGGGAGCATGAGGGGTTAATTCTAATCAACGCTGTCACAATTTCTAGCAATTGTTTCCCAACATGTAAAAAAAATGTCAAGAGGTATGAATCCTTTTGCAAGTTACTGTAGCAAATATAGTTAAAAGCATCTCACTTCCTTGGAGTGAAAGCAGAGTTGCCGTTATAGTATCCTTTCTTCTTATTTTCCTCATTCTTAACAGCCACTACACTTACTGTATAGCCAGCATGGTGAAGGATCCAAGCATAAGACCACTTGACTTGCCCACACCTACATCAGCTTGATGAATAGGCTGTCACCCAGGAAGTGGTCAGACCTGCTTATTATCATCTCTGACATTCCAAATCAAGTCCACTTCTCTCTGTCCTCTTTATTGTTCTTTCCCATTTCGTTTTCTCACTGCCTGCAGCTTAGATGTCATGAGCAGAGTATGACACTTTGTGACACGGGAGTCGTATAAAATTATGTTTTGCCTCCATCGCCCTGCCAGCACCCAATAACCGAAAGTCCATCAGGGACCTATCAGAGGTCCCGCTGGATATCTTGTCTCAGTGAAAGCTGGGGGCTCACCACTCTCTATATTCTCAAGTCAGCTTAGTTTTCACTGCTTATCCAAAAAAAAAGCATATAGAATGAAAGCGGAAACTAGTGAAAATGTGAAGTGACTTGTCAGAAAGACATGGCACTCGTTTATCTTTTAGTTCTTGACCACACTTGCTATTAAAGTATTGACAAGCGGATGGCTCAGCGGGTCACTGTGGCACTGATGTCTTTGTATTCCTGCTGATCCAGCAAGAAAAGCGGGTTTTAATTGTTGAAACCGATACAGAGGGCTGTCAGTGTGGTTTAAAACTGTTGGCTGATCCTCCCTGAATTTAGTCCTTCACTGCTGTGGATGAGAAATCTATTCTCATGGAAGATTAATGGACTGGAGAAGTGGTGTTGAATGTCATTGTTGAAGGTTGAAAGTATTGAGCGCCTGAATCCTATCCATATGTTTTCAGGAATGACATAAATAGGCTCAGCCGGAATCCATTTTGACTTATCAAGCTTAAACCACTGCCAGAGCCATGTGATACTTGCCAAGTATTCAGGCTCCGAGGCTTCCAATAACAAATCCTATTCCACATAATTTCCACTCAAATTGACTATGGTTATGCACTGCCACCTTGTTTTTTTTTTTTGTTTTTTTCTGCTTTTGCTGTGTGCCCCACTCTAGATGCTTATTACTTCCGCATTCTCGGTAACCCGAACCTAAGGCCCACATTTTTGATCTCAAGCCATGTTTTGGCAAGGGAGTCTCTCCTCTCTTTTGTTCCAGCCTTTTCAGCATGGAGGCTGTTCCGGTGGGGTAAGTTGAATAAGTGGAGCCCGAAGGAATCTCTACAAAGGTCTCACTCTGATTGGATGCATACAGAGCCCAAGGAGAGAGCACCGGTTGCCATAGCAATAAGAGCAATGTGGGAACAGGCTGCATGAAGAAAAAGGGGAAATTCTTGTTTCTTTTGTGATAGGAGGTCTCCATCAACTGACTATCTCCTTATGAATACATTCCTATCATTATAAGTGTATGTATATATATATATATATATATATATATATATATATATATATATATATATATATATATATAGTCTTTTCATGCTCCAAAAAATAAAGCCATGCAAAGTGTGTTATTAACCAAATTAGTGACTGAAAAACTTTAATTAGTAACTAGAGCAACTGAAGAACAGTTTCAGAACACAGCAACATTTTTTTCTAAAATGGGAAAGGTTTTATCCATTTATGCTCTGCACTCAAATGTAAATAGTGTTTTAGGGGACCGTAAGCATTGGGGGGAAAAAACGGGTTTGAGAAGGAAAAGTTTGCCCTTGCGTATTCATGTGAACAGCTAGAACATCTCTTTTGTGAAAATGCTGACATATTAGCCCAACCTCTAACCTGACCTACCCAAACATGTTAAACATAACAACAATGATGGATTATGTGTTTGCCTTGTAGTTTATTATTCTTATAGTCCAACAAGATATGGATAACAAGTTTAACTTTGACTTTAATCCACACAAAACACTCCAATTACGCTATGTTGTTTACCATTCTTGTTTCTTCATGTTTAGTGCCACTTACAGAAGATTCACAAATTATACACCAACATTGCTTTGCTGTACATGTGACCCTGTAGCATGTATGATTTTATCACCAGCTAGGCCAGGCTGCCACAGACGTTTTGGACAATCTATACTGCACATACATTCAAATACTACCAAAGCTACCCAAGCTATGCAAACTCGACACTGAGTCGATGATGAGGCAACTCAGTACACTGAACGTAATTGTTTCACTGCTAGGAAGGAGATAGAAATATGAACAACCATGGTGATTTTTACTATTTTTATTATATATTATTATTACAACAACTGTTAGCTGAAATATTGTCAAACAAAGCTGTTGAGGTAAACACAAGTAGTTTACCCTGTGCAAAGTAGAAAGTGTTGTCCCATAGATGGCTTAATTGTAAACCCAAATATCGCTTTCTTCTTTACGTTTTGCTCAACATTAAATTTGAGGAAGATATTTGAAAAGTAGATGGTAAACTTGAAATCAAAGAGCCACGTCACATTGAGAACAAAGAAATAATTCTGTACAATTTGAGATCATTTTGTCAATGTTTTGCACTTGCTTTGAGGGTTTTTTGGAGACAATACGCATACCATCCAGTCATCGTCTTTTTCCTTTTTCCTGGAGAAGGAAATACTCTCTCCGCGCAGCTGGTTGGATATCCACCAGGAATGGGATGTATTCCATTTTTATTTCAGAATCCAGAGTGATTTTCCCCCCTAAACCACGAAGCAACACCACCAAGGGTAAATGAGTAGACATACGCAGACAGACAGACCCACTGACGGACAGAAAGACCAGGAAAGATAGAGAGAGAGATTGTGCTGCTGGAATTACAGTTGGAGAAGATTATTCCAGAGACATTATTTCCCTCAAGTCGTGGGCTTAAGTCAAATTTGGAAAAGAAATGAAATTGCCAGCAGTGAAAAACCAGACTAGGTAGGAGTTCATGAGTAGAGAAATAACATTTTCATTTGTTTCTGCCCCAGTGGGAGGCAAGCAGCCTTTCAGTAAATACAGACAGCTATGAGAAAGGATTTTTTTTCTGTCTGTAGGATATTGTTTTAATGTGCACTTATCTATCTGCAGACTGGAGGTCAGGCCTCGGGAATCCGCACGATGACTATCGTGCTTTTATGACACACAAGTGTTGGCCTCGTCACACCTCTAATTGGTTTTTTTCAGACCACGAGTACAAAAATCCACTCCCAGATGGCCTCTACCTTTTTTAATACTGTCCTTGTAAAGTGTATCCATCTGATGCTAGTCTTTCTTATCCAGCCTTATGTATTGGGCTTTTTTGTGAATAGTCCAAAATTTAGTTCTGGTTTGTGAACTTGTCAAGCTACAATTTAATACCATTCTGCTCCTCCGCATTGATAGGAAATGTAGTCAAATAAATCATTGCACAGACTGAGTTAAAATAGGTCTTAATAAAGTCTTCTCCACTATTGCACTTTATTATTTTTTATGTTTGTGCAGTTGACTCTTTTTGTTAACAATTTTATATATTTTATAGACTTAATCTAAAGGTGAGCAACATGACAAATATATATCATAATTTGACATTTATTTGGATTTTTTTAACAGTATTATGATTATCATAATTTTAACAAGATTTATCTACAATGAAACAGCTCTTAAAGCTCTTTTGCTTGCTTGTATCAAATACATGTCATTTGTTTTTATGTAGATTTTTGTTGATCATTTTTCTGTTTAAGGCAGTGTTGTTTGAAACAATTATTTCCTCTGGTTTTGGATGCTCTGCAGTTGGAAGGAGTTTTGCTTTATTTTTTTTTACTTTCGGACAGCTGGTATGATGTGTAGCTGTAGCAGCAAGGTGGTTTGTTTGTTTTTACAACCATGAACAGCTGATTAAGATTTTGAAAGCTCAAATAATACCCAGACTACAACCTTATTCAAATCTTAGGTAAGTTGAAAAGAAGGATTTATGCATGCAGAGAGACAAGGAGGAAGTTCAAACCATCGCTTCCACCAATCATAATGGGCAAGGATTGCCAGGTTTTCTTTAGAAGGTCCAAATTACAGCAACATATAACACTTAGTGCTCTTTGGTTGAAATATTTCCATTTGACTTCCACAGCTTTCTTTCAGTTATGGGCCTGAAACTTTGCAAAAATTAAAAAACTGAATAAACCTCACCATAATCATTAAAAACAGTGGTAGTTTCATGCTTAGCAAATGAAAACTAGTCTATGATGCAGGGAGGGAGTACTTGAGTCCTGGACTTGCACTCAGGTCCTGACTCGAGTCATATTTAAGGGACTTGTGACTTGAGCAGCACGCTGATGACTCGGACTTGCAAAGGACTTAAACCTGGACTTCACTCAGACTCCGATACGTAAAATTGCTCTTGTTGGAATTATCAGATAGCCGATCCTAAAGTTAGCTTGTTAAATTAGGTTGGATCACTGTACAAATTTTATTACTTCCAAAAGCCTTCGTAAGTGAATGGGTGACATGTTGATTATTTATTGTTTTCAAATTAGTTTTGAGCATATTTTATTGTTTTGCACAAGCTACTGTGTTAGCTTGGCAATACCGTGGAGGCACTGAGTACAATTCTTTTTTAAATAAAGTAACCATGGCTGCCATTATTCTAGTCTTAAAATCTACACCCTCCTCTCTTATTTTTGACTTGTTCTCAGGGGGATAATGAATTGACTTGGACTGGAAGATTCTTTTTTAAACTTGGACTCTGACTTAGCCTGTAGGACCTAACGACTTGACTTGGACTCGACTTGTACTAATCCTATGTGACTTGGACATGCACTTGGACTCAAGTGTGACTTGGACTCAAGAGATGGTGACTTAACTACAACACTATTAACATAGAACCGTAATGTATAGAAAATGCGCAATACATGATCCTATGATCTCCCTGCTTTGACAAATTGTCAATGTTTTCTAATCCTTCACATTCTAAAATTGTTATATATCATCTAACTTAGTCTACTTTAATAAAATCATACAATATTTTCCGAAGATTATTTAATCTTTTGGTTGTCATTAAAACATAGCCGTGTGTATTTGCTACCTTTTGAAGTCATCTAAATATTGTTTTTCAATTCACAATTAATTTGCAGGAGAAAAGCTTTGCTCTGAAGCTGTCAGCAGTGATGTTCTCCCAAGTGATTACGTCTACTTCCTGTCATCACAATCATCCAGCACATAAAGCGCTTGTCACACGGCCCGCTCTGATTAAGGCTGATATTGACACTGGAATTGAATAAATGTACGCATTAAGAAGATTAGTATTTCCCATGAGGCGTGCGTGCATCCCCCCTGTCGCATTCTCTCCTGATGAGCCACGGTGATCCTTTTGAGAGACTCGATTTTCACACGGACAAATCCAATCTCTGACTACAATACGTGTAAATAGAACAGAGAGATGAAAATTAATCTGCGGGCCATCTTAAATGAGAAAGTATTTACTGCACAGTGAAGGAGAGGTAGAATTGCATTAGCTTTAAAAAAAACAAAACTATTTTATTCGCTCCACATATAATATTCATTTGAGTTGAACCTATGGATGACCACGAGTGTCATTTAAATTCACATTTTTAGTGATAAGTGCATTCATGTGTGGTTGGTTTAATGTTGTGCTTTAACAGTTTGCAATGTTCAGGTGTGAAATTTCTGCTAAACTAATTAGATAATTCGGCTCCCACTTGTGAGTCGCATCAGCTGTGCTACCTGTCGGGTCAAAGTGCGGTGCAGGGGGCACCTACAACAAGGGACTGAATAGCATTAACCTTGGAGTGCCCTTTTGGCCCCAGGCCCAGGCGGCCCAGGAAGAGTGGAATTAGCTAAGCCAGGCAGGGCCATCTGATTTCAAGCTCCAGCCAATTACAGCCTTATCTCCTGGCCAAATGAGATCAATTCATAGAGGGCAGGGAGGCCTGGCAACCTGGCCTAGGTGCGATAATCAGCAGTTGGGAGTATGGCACTTAATGCCTCTTTGTCCCTGAAAGAGCCAGAGCATGTGTTAGGAGCAACACTTGCTGCCATTCGCTCTTGACGCCTGCTGTAGCTTCATCCACACTTTGCATGAGGGCAACATGCTGTAGTGCATTTAGACATCTTTTTGTATTCAAGTGCAGTAGTCAGTAGGAGGTCAATAATGTGCATAATTACAATTTAGACACTCTGCTTGAGATGACACTAGCCATAAAGTGGAGATTGTAAAAATATGATTGCTTTTTATAATGCTGAAATTGTTAAAAGCTGTTCTGGATATCCTTTAAAGAGTCTGATGTCCTTTCTGTTGTTATGAGGCGTGTTTCCACCAGGCAAGTTCCAGGACTTTCATGAGAAGGAAAATCTGTGGGGCTAAATAAGTGGGCCCAGTCCTCTGAGCCGTCATGTCTCTGCACAAAATTGGCCCTTTAAGGACTTTGCTAAGACATCAGCATATCGTGACCATTTCGGCATTGAGTGCCTCACTGATCAGCAACAAAAAGCGCCCACAGCAGCAGAGAATAACAAGAGATCGACAAAAAAAGAAAGAGAGGGATTAAATATAAAATGGAAGAAACAGGGATAGTTGCCACGTTTCTGTTTCCTATGTTGCTGTGTTTCTACTTGTTATGTTGTTGTAAATTGCTTCACCAGCAACTCTTCCAGTTTCTCAAAGCCGGTTGTTTGGTGACGTCTGTTGATATTATTTCCCTCCGAGTTACAACCAATCAGCATGACTTAAGCACAGATTCCACCCAGTGACTCTACCAGGTCACATGCCCCAAGACTGGTACTCGGTTGGTTCCTGAAATGGCCCAGTTGGGCGAGTCCAAAGAAGTGGAGAAATGCGCATATCTTGAAAGTCTGGTAAAATTACCCCGAAGTTCCGACAGTGGAAACGCGCCTAGCAAGCAGATAACTTTCCACTTTCTTGATCTCCTTTGCAACAGTTTTTAAACCCTTTGAACCTTTCCACATTTTGTCATCACACAATCCTTGATTGCCAGCACAATTCATTGGGTTTTTATGTGATAGGCCAGCACAAAGTGGAAGCTATACATACTGGGTTTGGTATTCAGGAGTATTCGGCCACCTGTGGCTGCTTTGCTGTGATCATAGGTCCAAGACTTCTTTCCAAAAAAGTTCAATCAGATTTGATGGAAAGCAGCTGAGAATCAGTTTAAAACGACGCCACAGGTTCTAACTTGAATTTAGGATTGGGCTTTGACTGGGCCATTCAAATCTAAGGATACTTTGTTCTAAATCATCCTTTGTAGCCGGGGCTGATTTATTGGGGTCATTGTCCTACTGGTAGGTAAACCTCTATGTTTCCCCATGGGGAATGATGTGTTTTAGGTCGAGAAGTTTAATATTGATCTCATCTTAGCAGATCACCTTCTGCCACATGTCTATATCTCCTACATGGATTATGGTCAACTTTAAACAGGATTACAACGGCTTTCTGTTTGCCGCTCTTTCATTTTAACAGACTCTACCACCTGAGCTGTGGGTCTCTACAGTTCCCTCTGAGTTATCATAGACCTCCTGGCAGCTTTTGTGATTAATGTTCTCCTCATTCAGCCTGTGAGGTTAGGACAGCTATGTCCTTGGTAGCTTTGCTGTATGTCATACTCTTTTCATTTCTTCAGACTTCTACTTTCTCCCTAACCTATTTGCTGTGTCCTTGGTCTTCCTGTTCACTAATGTTCTCTGACAAACATCTGAGGCCTTCACAGAACATCTCCATTTATACAGAGATTATCTACATAGACTTGCACACTGTTTACTAAGTAGATGACTTTTCAAAGCAGTTGATTTCACTGGATTTTATTTAAAGGGGGATAGAGTAAAGGGGTTAATGGGAGTGCACGCTACACTTTTAAGATTTTATTTTGTGAAATGTTTGAAAATCATATAATAATCTGCTTTCCCTTCACAATGATGTACTATTTTGTTTATCACATACCAACAATTAGATTCTGATGCTAAATTTAAGGTCCTTTGTCTAAAGTTGTGCTTTATTGCTGTCTTATTTACTCCTCCTATTCTAAGACATCTTTATTAAAGCACTAAACCGCTTCTGGTGTTTAAACCTTGCAGTAAAAATATCAAAAGTCTTCGTCCGTTAATGTTTATCTCCCATCAATTGGTAACTTACTGCCATTACCTGGGTGTTAAGAGTAAGAAACAGCTATGAAAGAATGAAGTTACTGGTCATCAAAATGAAAGATTTTGCTGAGACCAAAAAAAAATAAAAAATCTAAAGCTCTTTATATTTATATCTGCTCCTTCTGCCATACTAGTGATTGTATTGCACCACTGGTGTGTCCCACAGCCATCTGGATGACTGTTCTGTGCCCACAATATGACTGGAATGGGAGCCATTCTGGGGAATTTATGTTTGCCTATTTCTTCTCATTCTTGTGTTCTGGGCACAAGTATCCTTCGGAGAGCAATAGGTAGCGCTGAAAGAGTGGCTGTCCTCAGCTGTGGCCCTGCAATTGCACATTCAGGACTGCCCGACACACTTCCACCTCCCACCTTTCCCTGGCGCTGCGGCTGCATCCGTCCTTAGCCCAGTTAGATTAAAGTTCTCTTAAATTTACTGCAGTAGGCCCGCCACACAGGGAGACCCAGCATCGCAGGGGCCCTCTGACAATCAGTACTTGGCTAGGAAGCACTAATGACCACTGGGAGGGGGGAATAGGGGTGATGTTGGCTTGCATAAAGATAGCAGCAGCAGTGGGTTGGCTTGTAGGGGGGTTGTTTGGGACAACCTGGCATGTCGCTGGGATAGGTCCTGCACAGCACCGACTAGATTAGCTTCCAGGGGGCAGAGCTGCAGTCAGTTTGGGAAAATATCACAGCCCATTAGTTAGAAGCAATGAAATGGAGTCAACTTCTGGGACTCCATTAGGCACGCTGCGCTTAGGCAGACAGTGTCCCTTGGTGTGATGTTGCTATTCTGGAAGGATTGAGCACAGAGATATAATTGGACTGGGGAAATCAAGCAAGTTTCAGTGGTCCTGGTGGGGCTCTCAGACACAAAATGAGAACACGGGCGTTTGTATTTTCTCTCCATCTCCCTGTTAGCTTTGCATTGTTTTGAAAAAACAGAAGAAGGAAAAAGGCAGCGAGCGTACCTGTGTTTTATTTTTTATTTCTCATTCTCCTCTCGCCTTGTTCTAAATCTGAGTCTCTAGCTTCCTCCCCTGTTTTTTTAGAAGATTTCACCATCTGACTCAAATCCATTTTTCTATTTGTAGCTTCAGCTCTGGCTAACTCCAAACTAAACAATATGCATTTATTCATCCATTTCTTTCTCCAGGCATTGATGAGACCAAGGCTTGTGCTTGATAAAAAAACATGGATTAGTCTAACACGGGCTGCTTGCTAAGCCTTGTAAGCCTGCTTACTGCAGATGAGTGCCAACTAACTTCTTTCTTTTGGAAAATACTTTACATTCATTTAGATAGTGCCAAAGCATAGTCGGTCAGACTTATTCGACCTTCATGAAATGGGATCTTTCTGACAATGCCCATAGCTGGCGTTTTGGCTCCTTTTAACGGGGAACCCTGATGTAGATTGAGCGGACAGGCATCAGTACTCCAGGTAATTGATGTGCAGTTTTTAGCACCATCATGCGACCTCTATATCCCTTCGCGGTCCTAACAGGCATGTCTCACTTGGATTGCTCAAAATGCTTGATGTACTTAAATAAAGGACGTTTTGCCAATTCTCCAAGTTAATGTTCTTCACAGTCGCAGCCCACCATGCCCTTCTCATGTTAACGGTCACATATTCAGCTACACTTTCTGATAGTAAACCCTTTCTGGTAGTAGTATTTCCTACTTTCCTGTTGTAGCTGTGGGTCAGGGACATGTTTGCCAAGGCAAAAGGTTAGAGCTTGGTTTAAATATAGTCTTTTACTCTTAAGCAAGTAATTTCCCAGTGCTTTTCTGCCCAGTTTTGTAAGGGATTGCTCAAAGATCAATTAACAGTTATTAACAGCCATTTAGGGTAATTGGTTCAGTGAGGGATTGATGAATAGAATTAGATTATAAGGTCAGATGAATATCTTGTCATTGAAAGAAGGTGGCAATCTGTTAGGTGCAAATAGTTGCTGTTGTAAAAAAAATGTTTTGTCCTTCACAGACTTCCTCCGTTTTTTATCAACAAAATTTTTTGTTACACTTAAATAGTTAAGAGTAAATACGGAAAGCAGGTTCTGAATGATGATTTTATTTATTAAGGGGAAGAAATCAATCCAAACTAACCCGGCGCTATGTGAAAAAAGTATTATCCTCCCTAAAACCACATTTCTTGTGCCACCATTTAAAACAACTACAGTTTGCAATAACTAACAAAGAAATTTTAGCCCACCTCTCTTTGCAGAATTGTTTTAATGCAGCCACCTAGGAGAGTCTAAGTGGGCAAGTTTAACGTCACTTCACACCATCTGACTTGGATTTCTGTCCAGACTTTGACTAGACCACTCCAAAAGCTTCTTAATTTTTCAAGCAGTAGTGGACTTTCTGGTGTTGCAAAGCCCAAGAAAGCTTAACTTTAAGGTCACAAACTGAGGACCAAATGTTCTCCTTAAAGATTTATATTTTCCCAAAGGTCTTGGGGATCAATAGGATGTTTTGTGGGTTTCTTTGTGAAATAGGAGATGGATCATTGTGTTATTCTTGAATCATGAACTCTGACCTTTACTAAGAAAAGTGAGATCTGCAGTACTTTGGATGTTGTTCTGGACTTTTTTATGAGCTCCTGGATCAGTCAGTGATGAGCTCTTGGAGTAATATCAATAGAGTGGCTACTCACGTCTGTTCTATGTTTTCCCCATATGTGGATAACGGTTCACTGTGGTTAATTGGAATCCCAAAGTCTGAGAAATCACCTGGTAACACTTTTGAGACTGATAGATGTGGTTTTACATGCAGTTAGAGAAAACCGAATTATTGTTTAGTCTAAATTTGGACTTTTGAAATACATGTATACACCTTAGTCAAGCTGAACTTGACCTGAACTGGCCTACTTCTAATCAAGTTAAGACACCCAGATAATGGGGTTAAAAAAATGAATTTCTCTACATGTATCTGACATTCCAGGTTAATTGAGCTGGGCACTCCCCTTTTGGATGTAACGAAACCGCGGAAGCAGGAATAACGACATTTAAGACGTTTAACACAATCAAACAGTACAGTACTTGGTACAGTACATGTACTATGCTGCAGCCTTGTTGTCCTCCATTTCTTTGCTCTACCCTTGGCATATCCTGCTTTTACTCCGTCTGTTTCACTGACGCCAGCATTTGTTTACTGTCTGTGTCACACAATAGGCCAACTGTAAGAATGCTAACACAAATGGGCGCGTGTCACCACCTATCTTCATGGAATCGAATGCACTTCAGTCACTAATTCTATTTACCCACAGAACATGTGAACTCGGATAAAAGCTCTCATTCTGGTGAAGGTTTTAACTCGATTATTGCCATAGCTAGAATTAGATGTGCATATACATGGACTAAATAACTTCTGTTTCTTGCCTGTTTTTAACTATCTGTAGCTCAAGGCATGTTATGTTTCTTTTTGAGATCTTTTAGCCTACTTCATGTTGTCTGACATGTTATACGTATTTTTTAACAATTCGGGGGGCTTTTTTCCCCTTAATAAATGAAAACATGTTTTCTGTATGTACACAGATTATATTTAGGAGATATAACAATTTGTTTGCTCTGAAACATTTACGTGTGACAAATGAGCAAAACTAGAGGATATCTGTGAAACGGCAAATACTTTTCAATCAAAAAAACTATTGATGTCTGTAGCTTTTTTTTAAGACAAAATGGGGCTTTTGCTCTCTGTGAACAGAAATGCAATTTTGCCTGACAAAAAGGACCGTGCTGCATCTCTCTTGCCTTTCCTCTTTGTCCTTTCTATTCATAGAATTATACGCCCATAGCAGGAGAGTGTTGACATTTGTGCACCTCTTGGGAACACATCAGCGTGAATGTTATCAGCACCTTAAAGACAGCCCTCAGCCCCCATAAATCCGTAGTAGGTGCTTTCAGCCCCCGCCTCAAAGGGCAAAGCCCACCCCAACCTTCCACCCCTGAGCTGTCTGCCAGCCTGAAGAAAGAGCACTGACAGCTCCTTTGATGGTGCGAGGAGGGGGGGTTGCTTGTAAAGAATAGGTGAAATGGAGGGTAAAAATGGGGGCCAGCCATTTAAAATGTCTGCACTGAGATCTAATCAGGTTGCAGTGCCTGTGCCCCTTTCGAAAGTAGCGCTGACACATTGCAGCTAGCCACTTGTTTTGGTCTCAGGGATCTTTTATCTACTCCCCCACCCCTCGTGGAAGAAGGCTTGCAGCATTCCACTTCGGTCTCCATCTTTGTCAATCTCAATCATGTCCAGATTAAAGTATTTAAAAAAATCAAAACATCCAGACATCCTGTTTTGGTGTACCTGTTCTGTCATTCAAAAGAGTAAAAAATTAAGTGTGTTTTGTGGAACAGCAAGCCCATATTTTGTATGGTGCATGTGTATTTAGTTTAGCATTGGACATCTGCAGAAGAGGGTACATTACTTTTGGTATTGCGACACCATCTTGTTTTAATTTCTTTCCGTATTTGTGAACCAACTGATCATCTGGGAAGGAAAGATCAATGCTCGGAGTATCCCTAATTTGCAAAGTAATTACTACCCGAATTAATCACAAATTAGGTCAGATGGAGCCAGTGTTGTAGTCAAGTCAACATCTCGAGTTCAAGTCACACTTGAGTCCAGTGTTGGAGTCCAAGTCAAGTCACATAGGATTAATCCAAGTCAAGTTGGTAAGTCCTGCAAGCCAAGTCCAAGACCAAATTTGGAATCTTTCAGTTCAACTCAATTATTAAGAGAACAGGGTTTGGATTTTAAGACTAGAATAATGGCAGCCACACGGTTTACTTTTCTTTCTTTCTTTTTTAATTGTACTTAATCCCCCCACGCATAACGCCAAGTTAACACATGTGCAAAATAATAAAACATGCTTAAAATTAATTTGAAAGCAATACATAATCATGCCATATCATGTCAACTGTACACTTACAAAGGTTTTGGGAAGTTAATATTACATTTGTCCAGTAATGTGACCTAATATAGCAAGCTAACTTTAGCATCGGCTAAATACTGATTCCAACAAAAGCAATTTCACATGTCGGAGTCCGAGTCCAGGTCCAAGTCCTAATGTTCCAAGTTCAAGTGCAGATCATCAGTGTGTTGCAAAAGAAATGCAAAAGAAGTTAGCTCAAAGATGCATATTTTCTTATGGCATTCAAACACAACACAGAATCCCAAAGGTCTGATAGGGTATAACAGTGAGTAGCTCTCAGGGCATCGCAACACAATCTGGTTTATTTAAAATCAGATGGAAAAGGCCAACAACTGATTTTATGACGTGAAAACTGAAGACATTTAACAGGCTAGCAGCGGTAAAAAACAAGACAGCTGTGCTTCACTACTGTAATAGTTTTATTTCCTAGTTTCATCCCACTTTAGGCTCAAGCCTACGGCACAGACACAGACATCAAGTGTAGCCCACATCGGTCCAGATACTTGAGATATTCCCCAAGTGGCAACAATGAACTATAACACATTACAATGCATTAGTAAAGTAAAGCTGCAAAGTCAACACAGAACACATCCAATCTTTAACTCTTTAACCCACACTTTCCTCACTTGTTCAAGACTCTCCCCCACCCCTCCCTCCTGTACAAAAAACCGCCTTCACGTTTTCTTATCTGTTCCCTCTGTTGGCAAGCCATGGAAAGTAGCAGCACAGGCTCCAGCAGCAGGGGCAGAGCAGGTAAATGTCAAGTGAACCACCAAGGATGGATATTATAACTTCTGGGCCCCACAGAAGGACAGGCAGCTACCAGAGAGAAAGAGTGTGGGTGGAGGAAAGGGGAAGGGGAAGGGGGCCTGCCAACCTCTTTTGTCTGTTTTAAAGCCAAATGCTCAAGATGGCTGAATTTTACGGAATTCTTTCTTATCAATTTCCAGACTCTAAAGATGCTCCATTTATGGAGGTTACAGTTAGGATATTGAAATCATAATAATTACCTTCAGGGGTATTGTTTAATTTTTACCTCCATGAAAATAAAGTTAATTTGGAATCACTGAACATATCTTTGATATACAACATACCTGTGAGGATGGTGTTATATTCATAAGCATGAATGCGACCCAAATGAACTGATGCTGAGAGCTTCTGCTCCACTTAACATAAAACTTTTATTATAGCTCACATATGCATTTATATTTTTGCATCACATATACAGATCTTTTTCTGAAGTAGATTTTCCAACAACTATTCTTGCATGATTCTAAAATAAATGAACCCTCAAACATCTGATGAACAGCAGTCATATTTTATGAGTTTAGAACCATAAGGTCCTGAGTGGGTGGCATGTTGCTCTTAGATACTGAGCAGCTAAGATTTAATCTAAAAAGGTTTCCTCTTACTTGGAGAGTCTTTGTTTATGTGCATTATTTATTATTTTTCTCAGGCTTTTAATTCCTAATATCACTTTTAAGCTGGCTTCCTTTTATTTCTTCATTGCTTGGCATATTTTAGGAGATTCGTTTTTATTAATTTTTTTACGTTTCTCTATAACCGTGTCTCCTTGTATCAATTGTAACAGGCCTATTTTCTTGATTGGTTTTATTTTAGCTAATGGTTTTTAATGATGATGTGTTTGCTTTTCCTATTTTTTTAGTTCTCATTTATTTAAATTTTTTATTACCATCTGTGTTTTGCCACTTTGCAGCACTTTGGTCAGTAGTACTACTGTGTTGGAAATTCTCTATAAATAAATTAATATGGTATGGTAATTTAAATGTAAAATGTGGTTTTGAAGACTACAAAGCTAAACTTGCTTCAAAAGTGGTTAATTTTTTTTGAAACTCCTCTTTGTAAAGTTTATCTCCAAATTATTTATCTTTCATTACCTAATCTGAATTTATACTAAACATCTCTTTAATTTGTATGTTCATGTATTTTTTGAGATTCAAATACACTTGATAAAGATAACTAAAACCAAGTGTGTTGAACATAAACATATATTTAAAATTCGTAGACCTTTATCTAGCAAGGACATGAAGCTCTTGAAGCTGCTCAGAACAGCCATAGTTACAGTATATATATATATATATATATATATATATATATATATATATATATATATATATATATATATATATATATATATATATATATATATATATATATATATATATATGTATATATATATATATATGTATATATGTATATATATATATATATACACTACCGTTCAAAAGTTTGGGGTCACATTGAAATGTCCTTATTTTTGAAGGAAAAGCTCTGTACTTTTCAATGAAGATAACTTTAAGCTAGTCTTAACTTTAAAGAAACACACTCTATACATTGCTAATGTGGTAAATGACTATTCTAGCTGCAAATGTCTGGTTTTTGGTGCAATATCTACATAGGTGTATAGAGGCCCATTTCCAGCAACTATCACTCCAGTGTTCTAATGGTACAATGTGTTTGCTCA